>JAOEHI010000020.1:5255985-5266232 GCA_025447815.1 Percopsis transmontana
CCTATCAATATGGGCCAACATTTCTAAAGAATGCTTTCAGCACCTTGTTGAATCAATGCCACATAGAATTAAGGCAGAGTTGAAGGCGAAAGGGGGTCAAACACAGTATTAGTATGGTGTTCCTAATAATCCTTTAGGTGAGTGTATATCTAGCCTATAGCATCTGAATTTGTGATGTCAATACAAAAGTGAGGCAGGGAAAATGCAGGTAAGGTAACAATGTGACACAGTTTTGGTGTTGTCTATATCCAAAAAAAATAAGATTGTTTAAATTCAGCGAAAATACTTATATGATAATAATATAGCCTGCTAGCAAAATTTTATTCATGCATTCTGTTCTGTTGCTGGGTCTCTCAAAACAGTGAGTTTTCACTAGATCAAATTTTCCCAGTGTGTCGCTCAATAAATTACATGTACTGTGTGTTGTATACCTCAAGTTTACCTGTTCTGTTTCATTTCATAAAATTCTGTAAGTTATCACAAAAATAGGTTTATTTTCTAGTTTTTTTTAAATCTTTTGTTCCGACAGTAATCCCCTTGCATTTATTCTATACATGGTCTAAGCCCAGGCAAAAAGCAATCCCCTTTTTTCAATCAGTGTTCTGAGGCTTATTTGTTGTTGTGTGTATCATAAAATGCATTATGATGATTTGATGCCTCAGTGTTAAAATATAAATGTTTGACTCATCAGTGTCATATTATACTGTGCTATTTGTATTTCATACAATCCCTCACATTTTACGTATGGTCAACAAGATACTGTATGGGTACCTCATGTAAATTTGAAAAACCACTTGTTTTTGTACATGCACAATACTACCACAAAGTGGCGCTGTAATGCTTTTTGTCAAAGCGACTCTAATATAGTGAGAGGTCAAAATGTTTGGTTAGGGTATAATTCCAATGAAAAAATATGTATTACATTTTCGGATACATAAAATATTAAGGAGATGCTTTGGATTTGCATAATCAGAAGAAATACTTACAGAACTGGTCACATAGTGATTTGAATGAACTCCAAAACAGTTCACAAATGTTGTTCTATTTAGAAAATATCACTGTTATCCCTACAAATTGTCAATCTAATATAGAAAGTGACATGAACTGGATTGGAACAGACTGGCTACTAGCTGGTGCCTGTCCTCTTCTCAAGCCCCGCAGTCTATCATAATTAATTTTCCTTCCAACGATGTCTCGTTGAACAGATCAAGCAAGGCTCTGAATTGCAGTTGCAGATGTGTCATTCCCAAGTGGAGCTCCATTTGTCTGTCAGAACATTAATTGTACTTCTCTTTACTGTATTAGACACCAGTGTAGAAGGAGGACATGATAAATTTATGTGTGATAGAAAACTGGATTATTATTATTATTGTTATTATTAAAATAACATTGCTGACCTATTTTGAGTCTTGGAAATCTGCCCACTTCTTTGTATTTTTCATTTGCATACCAAATATTTTTCAGCCAGTGGTTGCTAGTGCTACCAACTTAAACCCTGCAAGACTTTCCATAGTAGATACAAAATTACAATCAAGACAGAACCCCAGGGGGAAAGTGAAGTGCAGCATCTCATTTTGCGATGTTCCACATAGGGCAACATGCCCTTGCACTGCCTGCCAGGATATCAAACCAGGAGTACTAGAGAAGGGAAACTAGAAAGTTAACTGGTGCCAACTGACAAAATGGTGCCCATGTGATTGTAAGATTTAAATGGCAATGCCCTGAGAGCGATTAGACATTCGGAGCATTCCCGGAAAATGCACTGGTGGTTAATACTCAATTACACTGCACTACAAGTCCACAATGTTTTGCCACTTATGGAAACTGTCTCTGTCAATATACTGAAGCTCAGCTAAAAATAACAATATCATGCAGGACTATTATTAAAGCATCACTTACCAACAGATTTAAACAAACCTACATACAATGTATATAATATATTGCACAGTCCACCAGAAATGCTTTAGGATCCAGTCAATGCCAAGCCTTCCAGCTGCAATGTACATTTGTGCAGCTTAACACCCCATGATGAGTCAGATAGACAATGACTGACTGAGGCCCTTGACTGCATGTGTTGTCTAATCATTAGGCTCGAATGGGTGGTCAAAATGAGGCAGCACAGCCATTTTTGTTCTTCCCAAAGGGATACTTCTGCTGATCAGGTGAAGCCTTTTCCCCCCGTTGTTCTCTGCCGACCTCTGACCTATTTAAGTGTATAGAGAGAGACATCTGGCCACGGCGTGTCCGCTAAGAGCTACAGTACTTAAACCTTGTGGTCTATATAGGTCAGCGAATGGTCCTAAATCTCACTGTTAAGGCATAGAGATAATGAGAGAATATATGAGCGCATGTGTTTGTATGCATCCAGTTGAGCATACAAGAGCTGTGTGTGTTTCTGTCTGTGTAAATGCGTGTTTTACTTTGTGTGTGTGTGTGTGTGTGTGTGTGTGTGTGTGTGTGTGTGTGTGTAGTAGATGCACATTCACTAATTGCAACATTGATTTGTGTGTCATCAGATGTCAATGGGGAATTCCATCTGTTGCCATTGTTCTATAATGCTTGTTTAACTATTCATCTGGTTTCTCAGAACTCTTGACATTGTGCAATGGAGGGATTATGCCCTTACATTATCCCTCCTATTAGTATTGTATAACTGGAAAATAAAAACTAAGGTCAGCTTTAAAGCATTCTCTAAAATCAGCCAGCAAAGAACAAGCCATTTTGGTAGGTAGAGCAATATTCTTGGGCTTATAAAACTTGGTAGAGTTTATAGGGAACACAAAGATGTCACAATGTGTCAGGTCAGTCTGTATATTTATTTGTCTGTCCTTTCCAAAGACCATCCCACTTTTTCACTCTCAATAGATTCTGTCAATTGTCATTTACACAACCAAATAACTCTGGGTGGCCCATTGATTCTCAACCCGAGCTTGAGCCTTTTGAGTCAGAAGTGTTCAGCGGACCTCTCTAATATCTGTGGACTGTGGAGGAGGTTTGATCTGTTGGGCTCATGTAGTTTGACACAGATTTAACAGGCAGTGGTGCCTTGGGGGTTTGTAGGATTGACACTGCTTGGTTTCATCTAATTGTAGAGAGTTCAGAGGGCCCAACTCTTCCTGACCCCTGTCTGACGCCCATAATCCTGCCAGCCATGGCTTATGGTGAGAGTCAGAGTTATCAATACCACATGCATGCACACACGCACGTACCCGCGTGCACACACACACACAGACATATTTGCTACAACCACCAAATGCTACAGTACAGTCAAAATGCTTGTATTAATCCTAACTTTATTCATGCACAACAATGCTTTCCTGTCATCGCATTGGTAAACATAGTCATTTTGTGTATGAGATGAACAAAATAAAATTACAAAAATGTAGAGATGCAAATACAGTGAGTTGTATTCTGCCAGGCTCGGTCCCAGCTACCTTTAAAACAGCTAGAGTCAGACCGCTACTCAAGAAACCAACCCTGGAAGCATCTGCAGCCCAGAACTACAGACCAGTATCTCACCTTTCTAAAACACTTGAACGTGCAACACAACCTCCTGGACCCAAACCAGTTTGGTTTCAAGGCTGCTCACTCCACTGAAACCACTGTTCTCATGGTGACAGAAGCCCTGCACACTGCTTAAGCCTCCTACCTCTCCTCAGTCCTCATTCTCTTAGACTTGTCTGCAGCATTCGACACGGCAAACCACCAGGTCCTTCTATCGACTCTTGCTGAGTGACATTGCCAACTCGGCGCTCTCCTGGTTTGAGTCCTATCTGACAGATCGCTCCTATTAAGTCCTCCTTTTGGACACCTGTCCAAACCCTGCCAGCTCACCACTGGCGTTCCGCAAGGATTGGTGTTGAGACCTTTACTCTTCTCACTGTACACTAGATCACTTAGCTGTGTAATCTCTTCTCACAGATTCTCCTAATACTGCTATGCCGACAACACCCAACTCTACCTCTCCTTCCCTCCATCTGACACGCAGATCTCAACTAGAATATCTGAATGTCTCACTGACATCAGTGCTTGGATGTCTTCACATCACCTCAAGCTCAACCTTGAAAGGACAGAGCTACTCTACCTTCTGGGAAAGGACTGCCCTCACGTGGAACATCAACGTGTCCTCCTGTCCAACTGCAAAAAGTTGTCCTGGACAACCACCAACCTGAGCCTGCAGATTCTCCCTCTACAACATCAGAAGGATAAGGCCGTTCCTTACAAAAGAACCGGCACAGCTCCTGGTTCAAGCTGTAGTAATCTCATGTCTAGACTACTGCAACTCTCTATTCGCCCTACTACCGGTCTCTGCTTCCAGACCCTTACAACAAATCCAAAACGCAGCAGCATGTCTGGTATTCAACCAACCAAAGTTCTTCCATATAACCCCCCTCTTCCTAGATCTTCACTGGCTCCCTATCTCACCTATCCTCTATAACAATACTTTGTCCTCTGTCTATCTTCCTGTAAAAAAAATCCTCCTTTCTACTCTCTACTCTACTCCTTTCTGTAAAAAAAAGATTATATTAAGCACTTGCCGGTATTTAGGCTGCTAGCAATTAATGACTTTTTTAGGGATTGAGTGAAGATTTTTATAGTAATTAAGTAATGTATACTGAAAAATGAAAAGTGAAGTAACCAGGATGACATAATGCTGTCCTTATGCTTGCAAGAACTGGTGGTTAACCAGTTCAACTATTGACAAATGTACTGATTGTAAGTTGGTTTGGATAAAGGCGTGCTAAATGTTGTAAATGTAAATGTATTCCAATATTTCAAGGCCTCATGTCATTTGACTTTTCAAATGTAATTTTGGACTTTTTCTCACTTCGAGCTTAACATTCCTTTTGAACATTGGCTATTGACTGGGAGTGGAAAGGATAGGTCCGAGATGATTGGCAATCCAGAAATGATATCACACCAAACAGGACAATCTTGTTTTACACAATAAATCTTTTGGAATGTATGCAAATGTAAGACAGATTTAAAAAATATTCCAGCCCTTTTAGGTCCCTTCAGACAACACTTTTTAATGACATGCCTCCTGGTCTGTAGGTCCTGACTTCAACCACAGTTATCAATGTCTCCTGTGTTATCGAGGATGACAGCATGTCGACAGGCATTGATTTTTAAGTCAGCGGCTTCACACAATCGACACTTCACACTCCCCACATCCTTCCTCCAGAGTCAGAGCGTCAGTAGCCACTCTGTGGAGTAAAAACAAATCTGACATTTGAAATAAAAATGGCATTCATGGCAATGCCCATAACCATTATATCACACAATTAGTCGCTAATCCAAAGGAAACTTGAAACTATTCCATAACTATACGTTTTTTTTTTAGAATAAATAATTATTCTAAAAAAACATTAAGCATGTTAACTGGGTTGAGACCTAAATGCTTTATTTTAGTGTTGGTTGAGTTTTTTAAGCAAAAGGATTGGAAAAATAAAAACACCGTTATATAAAGAGCACCATTGTCATTTGAATGATGTTGTAATATTGTTATTATGCTGTAGCAAAAACCCATAATAGTGAATTACAAATGCTACCTATGTTTTGCATACACGCTACAAAGAAATAGTTCATACTGTACCTCAATTTCAGAGGAAATCATGATTTATTCCATAACCTGCTCGAAATTTTATAACCTTTTATTATAGTGTCACATTGTGTTATACCCAGCTGAATACTCCTGTTTAGTTCCAAACAACACACAGCATGCTCTAGTGCTGCATTCCAGGGGCTCCCTGCCCTCACTAAAGAATGAATGTGTGTGTTTAATAGTTATAAGAGATGCCTCTCCAGGTCTATTCCAAAAACTGACTGCACTCAGTGTAGCTTGACCCTCCTCAACCTTACCAATCAACTGCCACATGCACCCCAAGGCACCGCAAGGCAACGCACCATTAACAAAGCCCCTGCTGCCATCTCACCAGCTATCAGATAGTCTAGCGGTCTAGGTGTTGGACTCCCAGCCAGAAGGTCATGGGTTCAAGCCCCAGAGTTGGCCATGTAATAGCACAATGTAATTGTAAGTCGCTTTGGTTAAAAGCGTCTGCTAAATTACCTAGTTGTAAATTGTAATTATAACACCATGTACCATCTATTCTGTAATATAAGCAGTTCTACCAAGGATGTAGCCTTCTTGCATATATTGTACTGTTAGTTAAACCACCAACTGACAGAAACTGTACTGAGCTGGCAATTTGGATAGAATTACAAGTAGATCATCATTTTATCATTTTATTTAACTATTTTTGTACTCAGAGCTCAGGTGGCCCATAAGAGATCGAACCCAGGGCCTTTTGGCTGGCAGCCTTAATTCATTCTTGACCCTGTCTAAACTGTGGATTTCTATGTAAATAGGATACTGTAAGTAGTTTCATGTGGAAGATGTAGTCCTTTACAGATTCAGTTACATCCTGAGGTTGCAATACTCTGCTCGCGGGAAGTTCATGGTTGCATGTGTTTGTCCTCGGTCAGCATAGGACAGCATAGGCTGTTTCAGTTCACAGAACATCATTGTTGCACAGATTGATCTTAAGTGCTGAAGTTGAATGCTGAGGCAGAGGGGGAGGCTTTTTAAGGTGGTGAGTGTGGTTCAGCCCTCCAGCAGGCGTAGAGGAGGTTTGGTGTTCATTTGTTTCCCTTCCTCGCCGTTAACTTCCGGGCTAGAATACTGAGTAGTACACGCTTTTATGTTCCACATATTCAATTACTCATGAAATATTTCTTTGGCCCACAAGCTCTTGCAGCTTGCTCAGAATACTCCCACTTAGCCTCTGAAACGTCTCAGAGAACCGGCTTGTGTCACGTCTCTGAGAGAAGGTCAATTTTTCCAATTTGGAGACGGGGCATTAAAAACCATTTCAAATTGGATTAGTGTCAAAGCCCTGCTCTTTGGTCACCTTTTCCACCTAATACTTCAAGTTTTATCCCTCTGTCTCACCAGTGATCAGAAGGGGAGGGCTGCTTTCTAAAACAAGCAGTCTGAGAGATTGAACATTGCACAATTCACTAAGAAGCAAAGGCCTGACGACTCACGCTGGGTGCACTTGACTGTACCAGAGAGTTTCATCCTGTTCAGTGAACCTTGAAGACTTTTTAAAGGCACAGCTGCCCAGTCTGAAAAGCAACAGTACGAGAGTGAGAAAACCCCATGGTTCACTAGTAATCAAATATTTATGACTTTCTTTATAAGTCTGTAGATATATAAAAGAGCGTACTGTATACTGTACGTTAGCATTCATTGATTAACTAGGTACATTTAACATATCTCTATGGACTTCTTGGAGATTCATTTGTTTCTATTAAATATTGACACTGATTTTGTTGAATTAAAAAAAAATCTCTTTAATAATATTGTACACACATACTATTCTTACATCATTCTCAAACAAATCCATTCACTAACTCACTCTTCTTTCTAAATGAAATGATTCATTAAATCGTACTTCTAACGTATAGCACTTATTTTTTCTCTACCGAGTCATTGAAATTGTAGTATTCACCCGTAATTACTCTATTAGTAAGTTCCATTTTTTTTTATTAGCATATTTTATTTTGACTAGAGCGTAAAATGATTTCTATAACATTCCCATATGACTGTTAAAAGCCTCCCCACTGTAAATGTCCTCTCTCTCAGAGATATCAGGAAAAGGTGAGAACCCAGTCACCCATGATTATTACCAGCTCACTCATGAAATAGCTGAGCACAGGCTTGCAAGGGAGCATGCAGAGATGGGTGAGAGATCGAAGCTGTTTTTGTTTTTGTTTGGTTCTTCTGACTTGTCTCTAAACAATCAGAGTGCCACATTATTTATGCATACCAATAATATCAGGGAAATACAGTTAGTTTTGGATCCTAAGACCAAAATTTTGTGTTTTTCCTTGAGGATCTATTTGATCTTGTTTTGTGTTTACCATTACATCTGTATTAGATGCAATGTTTTCATTAGTGTATAGCTGAGTCTCAGTATACGCAGATGTGCATTTGTTCCTGCATGTGAAAATATCCTTCAGTCGTTTTTACCACATACCTGAAATATATAATGCCTATTCTACACACAAATCACAGTTTTATTAATGCATAACTGAGTATTAAGAATTTAGGTGATCCAGGCCATAAAGCTGACTTGACCTAAAATGGGATTTAACAGCTCTCTGAACCTAAGAAAATGGGAGCGTGTATTAAGCTCTACATTGCTTTGTGTGTATGTGGAAACGCTTTTGCAGAAGGCACGTAAAACTAAAGGCTCTCAGAGGTTGGTTGTGCGCAATTTTTCTGTGTTCCAGAAACATGACACATAAATCATTCAAACCGTATCTGTTTTTCTGCTACATATAATCTAACATTCAGAATAGAGTGTTCTTTCCTGGTGTCTTGCTCTGTTGATTTTGTTTGAGGTTTGAATTTGCTATTTTTACCATTGTTGTTCTTTAAGTGGTTTTCATATCGTTTAACTCATGTATGAGGTAGGACGTCCGCCTACAAAATAGAACGGTTTACTTCTACACAAAAACAGAATGAAAAGTTGTCAGAGAAAAGCATATTTACATTTGGTTATTTTATGTAAAGGAAGTCCCTTGTTCCAGATTTGTTACAAAAAAAGTATATGTCGCAAATCAAGTTAAAAGTAGAAATACATATTCCCTGATGTAATAAGGAATGCATGATAATTCACGGTTTCTTCAAGAACTAGACTATATTGCAATTGAAAACCACATACATTATACCGTTATGAATAAAACAGTCAAGGGCAATCTTCATTCTATTTCAAAGAATCCTCTTTAATTGATGACAAATGATAAAGACTAAGCATAAATGTACCTGCCTATGTTGATATAAATTTGATACAGTTGCTCACCACTGACTAAACATTTTGAGAGAGGTTCTGGTATTTCTGGTTTGTGGTATTATGGAGCAGGTAGGAGTTTAGGAGAGACATTGTGCACAAAGATGCTCAAAAATGTAAGCCAGGACCTTTCGGCTGGGATTCAACCATCCTAACCACTAGTCTCCTGGTACAGTGCCCTCTGGTATGGTGATCCAGCTGTGCTCTTTCTCGACAGCTGGCTGCCTCTTGCTGCACTTGGATAGATCTGGTGCACCTCCCTCTGCTCCTCCCACTGCTCCTTCTTGGTCTCCTCATGGATCTGCTTGATGGTTTTGGGGCCTTGTTCAACTCTCCTGGGCACCTAACTGAGCAAATCCTAGAGAAGTTTGCCACCCAGCTGGACAACAAACACACATTCCTATTGGTCAATCCCAGGCTGGTATTAGAGGGGGATTGGGGAAATCTTTTAGTAATGTGACAACAGTTTAACGAGGTCAAACATTATATAATTGATGAAAATCATATTTTGGCAACATCTTTTTATCGCTGTTTTAACTTGGAATGAGTTATTACAATAAGACTTTAAACATACTGTACCTCTGTTGACAATATATGGGTGGGTGTACTGTGCCATTATGACCATACGTTTAAGATGAGCCAGTGTGGGCATAAACCAGCTTAGGCCTTATTGAATCATTGTTGCCATATGTGACCAACAAGTTGTGCTCTGCTTGTCCTGCAAGACAGCAGGGTGGGTGATCTCCCAATGCAAAGGTTTTCATGGCGTCTGGATACTGGATTTTGTTTGAAGGCCTTGCTCATCTGGAGGCATAATTATTCCAGATTCCTTTATGTCGAGCCCATATTATTCTGCTCTATTTCATTGTTCTCGTCTGTGTGGGATCCCTCTGTCATGCTTCCTCACACAAATTTATAGAAACAGTGGCATTTGTACACTTGCATGCATGCTGACACACATGTGACCGAGCCTTGACCCGCCCCGCCCAACACACACACACACACACACACACACTCACGCACACAGAATGCATCAGCCCTGCAGTCATAATTTTCCTGTCCAGTAAAGCATCATATTTCAGACATTCAGACACGATACCTATAATAGTAACACACTTAATCTTTTTAAAATATTATTCCAGTCCCTTCCATTTTAGTTATAAATTTAGTTTATTGGATCTTTTAGTTTTATACGTGTGTACATTCTTCAACTTATTTTGCCAAATTGGCCATATATGGCAAATATACGATACAGCACATATGCACAGCCCTTGTTGACTTGTCTTGTTGACTGTGTATTATTTGTTTCCAAAAGTTTAGAATATTAAAGAAATCTTTATTGATATTTGAGAACAGGCCCTTAGAAACATTTTATTAAACATAAATTCT
>JAOEHI010000020.1:5266332-5335094 GCA_025447815.1 Percopsis transmontana
AAGTTTAGAATATTAAAGAAATCTTTATTGATATTTGAGAACAGGCCCTTAGAAACATTTTATTAAACATAAATTCTATTGATCTGCAGACTTTACAGGTTAAACCTTCCACAAATAAAAAACTTAATGCAATATTGTTCTGCATAAATAATTTATGCTAGATTAAAAAAATGTCCAAAAAGAAAAACAAAAAATATTATACAACAAATGTACTATAACCATTCATTACTAATATAAGAGTAATAATATTCAGTTTCAATACCGTTTGATTTGTCTAATTTTTTATTACAATTCATTTTCTAAACTAATTTTAAATGCACTAGTAACATTTACATTTTTTTTGTAATGAATAAAATAACAATAGCATACTGCAATAGGAAAAGCATGGTATAAGCCTTTCACAGTATGTACTGGTCACCATCACAGCAGACACACGAACTAAAGTTGTCACAAACCCCAGAGCTACTGTATATATTAAAGGTCAGAGTCCAGACCTGAGGCACTCTTCTAAGGCAGTAGAGCTGGTTCATGCTAAAGGAGTCTGAGCATTAAGTCTAGTGCAACATACAAAGGAAGAAGAATCGTCTTAGGGTTAACCCTCTGAATAGGCCAGCAGCAGACGTTGCCTGCCTGAACCAACGCTACGCTTAATAAACACTGCAGTTTATATAATAATAGCAAAACCACTGCTTTCCTCAATATTATAATAATAAACAAAAACAAGTTGGAGTTTAATGTAAATATCTAATGCAAACATTTTTTTGAATAATTTTGAGAGCTGATAAAATATATGTACTGTATATACAGCATATAATAATGAAATATATAATTTAATAATTAGATAATTGAGAACCATAGACAGTTCAAAGTTTTTCAAGGAATCACAGTATTTTGTACAAAGCATGACTGTAGATTACTTATGTACAGTTAATTATATTCTGCTTTGCAAATCCAATGGTGTGGCAACATCAGTGCACAGAATGAAGCTGAAGCACAAGGTATAGTAATTTATGTGACTGGTTAATATGATTTAGGGGAGGGCTTACGGGGACGTTATGGCATCCAGAATCAAAGTCTTGATTGATGACGGGGATTTTACTGTATCTAGCTATTCATTTTGTTGTGACTGTCCACTGAATCACATTTACTGGGTCTCTGTTTTATGACAATATACATAGATTTATTATCAAGATAAAATGTGCTCTAGCTTCACAGACACGTCAAGTATTCTGGCTCACATCTCCTTTACTATGAAATTAAAATTATACCCTCTACAGTAATCAAATAAAGAAATTGCAATACTGAGTCCTGGCTTTCCTGTGAAACAAGGCAAAGTTAGGCAATGCAAATTAATTTGTATAAGACATTTCAAACACAAAAGGTAATTTGAAGTGCTTTAATTCAGCTATAAAAAGGCATGAAACACGACCGTTACATTAAATGACCGTTATGAGTTTGGATTGTGAAGCATGATGCCATCTCTGCTTAAGCTGGATCAATAAAACCTCTTTTCTTAAGTTCTGCTCGTCTGAGTAAGCGCACTTGTAAAAACAACAAATACATCCAACTAAATCACTCATACTGTATGTTCTCTACTGTATTTGTATTTTGTATAGGTTGTAGTTGGGGGTTTATAACACTATATACATACAATACACATTCTTGTCCCATCTAACAATCAAGCAACAAATAATTCAGATAATTTCAAGTTTATTAATAAGTATATAACTTCTTTGGCCTTGGGAAAATGAACACTATCGACGACTATGACTTCAGAGTTCCTCTGGCACAAAAGTAAATTAAATACTGCCAAGGCATTTGGTGCACATACTGTAATTAAAGCTGGATCAACTTAGTGAGATTGAATTACATTTTTGGCAGGAAGTAAACACATATGCTAGACAGAGGGGGCACCATTAAAGATAAGTAAGCCTATCTCAGCTCTTTTATATACCAAAAAATCAAATTCATTTTATAATAAGCAGATAATTAAAGTTGAATCCAGCCAACTCTGCTATTATTGCTTGGTAAAGCTAAGATCAATGGCCTATACAGTATGCGAAAGGGTTCTCTAGATGAGACAAGACCATATATATGTATACATATATGCTTAGGGTCAGGGATCATGTTCCTTCCTCACACTAGATCTGATGTTGAAAATGGGCAGGGTACAGATGTGAAATCAATTCCCATCTAGAGTGGGCATCATAATAGGTCAAAGCTAAATACTAATAAAGAATAGTTTCTCAGCATCCACAGTGATTTTACTCTATACATGTAGTTCATTAAGACGTAAAGGTATTAAAATTAATGTATTAAATTGGAATCGCTTTGTGCATGGTAAATTTGTAAATTGATGTAAATGTATTTGCTTTTATGTATAGGATCATTCATTCACAATTATAATTTTTAAACAATTTCCATCCTAAACTTAAATTATAGAAATTATAGAATTGACTTTGAAATATATTTGTATTTGTATTTGATAATTAAAACAGTCCAAAATCAGTCCAATAATTTATAATTATAAATATGTTATGTATGGCCTATTTGTAGGAGTCAACATACTATAATATGACTTTAAGTTTAACGTGGCAAGGTGTACAAAAACATGACATGTTCAACTTGTAAACTCTGGGTGGCAGTGTTGATGCAAATACGCACACTGATTACATGTTTTGTAAAAGAAGTGTATAACATTTCCTGTGCAATACAACAGCATAGTTAACTGAAAGATGTTTTCTGATAGGCTGTGATTAAATAATTTTCTCTTTCAGTCTGTTATACTATTCATTCTTCCTGGCTGTCTTCAGAGGAGAATGTGAGCCAAATGCTCAAAGCCTAATTATATTTGCTATATTTATCCGGTGTGCCTTTAATGCAGGCCTTCACTAAATTTTTGAAATCTGTAATTATCCCAACTTATTTACTAAAACAGAAAGAACCATGGCTGTTTAGTTTGTCATGTTAATATTAAATGAACTTAAATGGATTTCATTGTATTTGTATATGGATCATATATTTAAATCTTAGTTGGAATAAAAAGGATAGCAGCAATTAGGAATATGACACAAATTGTACATTGACAATATTCAGTTATGAAACACCATAAATGTCATCAAACTGCAGATAAGCAGCTTAGTTAGGAAAATATAATATGAAACCATATCTTTCTCATAGAAATGTATAGCAAATACACACAAATGCACTACATACTGTACAGTAATTCTATAATAATGTTCTAATATATATTTTTATATAGTTATATAGTTTAAATATATCAGCAATTTCTGTGTGTGTTGAAAATAAAACAAATTATTACATTATTTATGATTCATTTATATTAATTGAGTAACTGACCCCTAAAGAACTGAAAATATGGTTCAAAATACTTTATATATTAAATTAATTTGAAAATGTAATTAGCAAACAAACACCATAGAATAGGGTTAGGGTTAGGCATTTTATACATCCAATATAAAGTATTTTTAAACCTGGTCTCTGGCTGACAAAAAAAGATACAATGCCACTCTAGATTGGTGATTCTCCCATGGGGGTTTATGTTAAATTATGTGGATTTTTTTGTTGATTAAAGTCTGAAATAAGAGTGACTCAAAGGTCTCTGGTTTGCAAATGTTGCAAATCTGCTTTTATTTTCTAATCATACAGCATAAAATATTTATTCAGCCAATGTTTGACTTTTGCCATCACTACATTTGACATCAAGATATTGGCCTTTTAGCCTTCATTGTGCCTTCAGTGTGCAAAGCTGTCCTCTTATTGCCCAGCCATCATGACCGATCCCCTTTGTAGAGTCACCTGAACATGGCTTGAAGCAGCCCAGTCAAGTGACCTAGAATCAATGCAGTGTACTCTGTAGGCACAGAAGTCAACAGCTCTCTCAGCCTATATAAGAACTACCGTACAGCCACAACGAAACCTTTCAGAGGACAACTTATGGAGGAATTATATTGAATGTGATTGCAACCTGTATATTTTACATTATGCATATCAATGTAAAACGAGAGAAGCTTTTCCAGCTTGAGCAATAAAATGAATTACATAATGCTTTAAGGAAATGCAATCATTCTGTTTGTGACTTGGAATCATGTGCAAATCAATTTATTCATGTTTTTCCCAAAACAACACTCATCAAGCAAGACTGTTTGCTAAAGAGTAATCCTTTTAAAATCTTATAAAACACTATAAAGAGTAAACCAATTTAATGAGTTATTTACACATATGAATTAAACATAATATGGCTTGGCTAAATAATAAAACTGCTTGTGCAAACCTAAATCAACTTAATGCAAACGCAAATCAATTTAAATAATTTGAGACTATTAAGTGTGGCATATTCACAAGATATATTGCTTCAGCCATACCAAATGATTACAGTTTTATGGCCATGCATATAAGTGTTACTTGACTACAATTGTTTAGCTGTTACGGCTGTGATGTGATCCTATAAATATTTTTTTATATGCATAAGACAGGGTTATCCCAAAAATACTGTATCTGAAGATTATTACTGATTGATAAAATGGTAAATAAAAAGCATATAAAGACTGCAATGAATATGACTACAGCCTAATGCGTAGTGTGTAATACTACTAAAATATATTTTTTTACATTTCTGAACATGACAGGTTTTATTTTTTAGGACTTAACGTTGACATAAATAACTTCTGAATGTTTTGAATTATAGACACAACAGTGCAGATTTGATATTTCTGCAGAGAATCACCTGTGTTTTATGTTCATACACTTCTGACATCTAATCTTGGACTGCCCTATTTTAATATGTCTAACCATTGCGCCAACAATAGCCCCAGTTGTAGGCCAAAACCTACCATTCTTTTCCTCTTTGCTCTGAAGTCAGTATTAATGGCCGGTAGTCTAGACAGAGCCGAGGGACCATGGGAAACGCAGACGATTAGTCTCTCTCTTTATGTCTATGGTTAGGCCTTAGTACATGCTGCTTATGTCCTAATAATTAACAATGTGCCCGTTTATGGTTGTATAATGTGAATTGCATACAACCAAAAATCAATCTCTATTAAATGTTTTATGTATAATTACGTAGTAAATAGTAAACTGCAACAACACAAACAGTTTAGCCTTAAATACGTTTATGATAGTTAATAAGTACTTTTAATTACATTATTAGGTGAAGGAGAATATTATAGGCGAGGTAATCAAAATAAAAAAATAAAAAAGATTCTATAGGCTATGTATTGAATTAGAAGCAATTCATGTCAAAGTAATAATAATATGATTTTAAATATGCTATACCATCTAGGCCCGATGGAAAATGTATAAAGGCTTTATTTATAAATCTGATTCAGTAGTTATTTTATGTTTTTATTTTAATTCTCATTAATTGACACTGGTTGCACTTTCGAATCACCGGTTCATTTTGAAGGTAATAAACTCAGTTAGAAGACTACGTGAATAATGTATTAAACTGCCTGTTGTAAATAAGAATATAATCATGAAACTTACTTTAATTGATGTCATTGCTCCTTGTCACTTTAAAGCGCCAAAAGAAAATATATGCGAAAGGAATCCTATGAAACAATGCCTACACACCTTATAGAATAGGCCTACTAAGAAGTGAGAGAAAAAAGCAACAGTAGTGTAAGGTGTTCCATCGTTTATATGCCCCACATGGTTCTAAAGTACTTAATTGTCTGTAGGTAGCAGTTCGGATCCTTTTCTCTCAGTGATTGGCAGCAGGGTAAATTGAAGTGGCTTTAGTGGGGATGTCCATCGGGTTTAGACAAAATTAAATCGCTAACTGAAAAGAACATCTAAGTTTATTTCTCATTCACTTCCGATTTTTAGCAATTAATGATTATTGCTTTGGCACAACTGTTTGATTTTTACAGCGTTTTGCAGCATACGAATATTTATCTGTTACAGCACGCCCCCCTGTCTGCGGTTTTTGGTTTCGCCCTAACTTGGTTCAGATTTGAGTTCTTTTTCTATGGGAGCGCTGTATTGGAGGTGAAGGTCCGCGTATCCCTCTCGGCTTTCGCTGTCAATGGCTTTCAATACGCATATTATTTGAATGTCTGGGCGTTGTAATATTTTGTCCAAAGTCACCAATAATGGATATTCTATGGATATTATGGATAATACCCACGGTGATAGCTGTTGAAGGTAAGAGTGATTCACTGTATCTTGCCGGCTTGAGTTTATGACAAAGCGCACGGATGGTTGTTTACTGAATATAGTAGCCTTCCAAATAAATCAGACGCATTTGAATAGTTACATGTGATGTAGCCTACGCCTCGCTACTGCTTCGGTTGATTGCGGTCCTAATATCCCAGTAGAAACGTTAAGGGATGCACAAAACGGTCCTGCATCCTCACAGGTAGTCTTCGTCGACGTCCTGGGCATCTTTCCTTTTGGCTAATTTAGCCCACACGTGTTTAATGTTCCCCCAAGCCTATACCAGGATATTAACCCCGATTTCGTTACATTGTGTTATTTGATCGCGATGTATTTTGGGGCACTGATAACAACAATGCAACCGTGAAAGGAGATGTCGCTGGACATCGTGGCGGTTTTACGCATCTAGAGGAACGGTCGCTAACATGTTATCCATATAAGCAAACATATTATGGTCCTCTAATGACTCACGCAAGCCGTCTGAGTTGTCATTACTGGGGATCCCGGTGCAGTGAACAGGACGCACACCTGTATATGATGGGCACTAGGTAGCGTGGATTCACGCACAATGGAACAGGTTGACTAGTATTAGGGCGACAAAGTAATGGGGACTCATGTCAGTATTAATAATGAGAATGAGTACCAGGTGTTGCGACTTTGAGAGCAATGTATTATCTGAATTTGCCACAAGAGTGCAGACATATGAAGGTTATGCGTCAACCCATTTAATTATTTTATGAGGATAGGCAGTCACAGACAAACGTGTCTTCCTGTGGTCAGTTAAAACAAACCTCATAATTTCAAGTTCCGCCAAAAATTCAAAAACAGAAAACAAAACAAGTGTTCATCGTAGGCTAGAATGAAACCCATATTTATCCTATTTTTGATGTGTAGCCTACTGTTCAGTTCGTTATTTCATGTGTACATTGCAGCCAACAAAATATTACATATAAACATTATATGTAATATTTATAAAATAATAGTTTTCTTTTTAACTGATCATTCATGTTAATATGGGACACATTCCTGAATTTCTGTTAATCCATAATGCTGGCCTATAATTCTACTTTTGAAAACACATTTTTGCCACTGTTACTCTTACTTCTGTAGGTCTAACACCGAACACACACACAAATCATATACAGAATGTATATGTACTGTATGAAACAGAG
Organism: Percopsis transmontana; assembly: GCA_025447815.1. NCBI lineage: Eukaryota > Metazoa > Chordata > Actinopteri > Percopsiformes > Percopsidae > Percopsis > Percopsis transmontana. Next base: position 5,273,682 of record JAOEHI010000020.1, read on the forward strand.
CAGGAGAGGCCTGGAATGTTAAAACATGCCATAAAACAAGCACAGATGTACAATACCTTCAATGTGACATTTTATTTAACATTCCCCAAATGTATTTATATTAAATCTATTCCATTATAAAGCATGGATACACAGCACGACTCAAGCTTTAGGCTACAACAACTCAATATTTAACCACAGTAGTTAGCATCTTTTACATGAGCAACATGCAAGATGGCTGACAATGGTCGTGAGGTAGTGGAATATTAGCCCAACTTTATTCTTGCTCACGTATAAGAAGATATCGATGCTTTCTTATCTTCCAGTTAAGAAATAAATTATTGACAAATGCAAAATAACTCATGTTTTACTCTTCAACTTATGTAGTGGCCATTTGAATGCATTCTGGTAACTGGCTAGTGCCTTTGGAAAACCCAACGCCGCCTCGTCCATTTTACACCACAGTGTGAATCCTCCGAACCTCCGACACACCAAAGTGTCCAATGGGGTTGCAGGGACAGATTTAGGCACTTTTAAGGTCATGCCATGGCTGTAGTGATACCAGTTCTTCCATGGTTACTTTGTTTTATAAAATGTATTGCATGCTAGGCTAAACGCCACAAGTAACTAGCTTTTTCGGTACATTATGTTAACTGTAGCCACAGCCTGAGTGCAATGAACAAGGATTGACTCGTTTTGAAAATCAATTATCTGAAGATTCTTTATAATAGTAAACCCAGTCCAAATTCATAATATTGTCGTAATATATCGTAGTTCTTATCTAGACTTAAGCTACAATGCCTATTTCACTCAACAGGCTGAATAGTTAATAAAATATCAATCCAATTTTCAGTTGCATGTCATTTCTTTGTTGAATGCAAAGGAACTTTTAATGTATGATTCGACTCAATTAGGAGTGGGTGAGAAAGGCCAGAACCTTCTATCACGGTGTGTAATTTTATATTGCCGTAACGGTATACATCGCAATATAGTATTTTTTGGGAAATTCATTTAATAAATGGTTAATGTGTATAAAAAAACATCGGGAAATTTTTAAATTAGCCTAATCCAGTGAATTAAATGCTATTAAATATGCATGTGTCTCCACGTTTCCTCACGGGGGCGCCACACAAGACTGCCCAAATCATGTAGTTCAGTTCTGGAGTATATCGTAATTTCGCCAGACCCTAAAGAGTCAACAATCAGTGTGAGCTGCTACTCAGTCTTTTTAGACACTTTTAGAATTAGCCTAGCAGTCTTCAAATCATCTATGGATTTTATTCAGTGTCCCGTTCCTAACAACCTTAATTGTTGAACCTGTCTAAATTTCATCTTACCCGAGTGTACGTCCTGCGGGTACCTCCTCTGTTGAGGAGATCACATATACAGTACAGGACATGTCCTGTACTGATCATAGATCATAGATAAATAAGAGATATACCTTGTTTTTTTGTGTGCAGTAAGAATAATAGTCAAGATTACAGTATGAAGTATGAATTTGATTGCATATTCATACCCATATGTTCCAAGCTTTCTTTAGCCTTTCTCTAATGCACCTAATGTAATGAACTGGCATATTCATGTTTTGTCTCTTTTCCATTAGGTCTGTAACACATATTGTATATGTGTTTAGATTTTTCATGCCTTTATCAGTTTTCACTTTTTCTTCCTAAAATAAGAGGCGGCCTTGCCAGTTCAAAGCAGTATGATTGTTAATGTTTTAAAAATCCTGCCAAGTTTGTTGAAGATGCTTTCATATGTAAATTTAGAAGCTGTTTTTCCACTGGGATTGTATGTAAGGAGGGGAAGTGTGAGTGCAACATGGAAGCATTATAGTTTGGAAGAGCAGCAAAATACAGAGGGAGGTGGGCCTGAAATAGGATTAGATAAAGGTAAAATGAGTGACCGTATACAATCCAGTGTTTTCTCAGTCCACCCAATGAGCAGATGCAGGGCGCTGCCCTGCACGCCAACCGCCGCACTAGGCTTTCACAAAGAATCTGTCTCTATTCAAACTCTAATCCATGCTGCCCAGGGCCCAGGCATTGTCACTTTGCATGCAAAATCTCAATTAGTGCTGGTACCAGTTGTTTCACTTGAGGGAGGTGTAACATTTTAGGGACGTCTATGGCTACCTTAAGGGTGGGATTAATGCAGGGATAACACCACAGCTTTAGCACAGAGTATTACTAAGTTGCTAAGGGATGACAATGTGGCTGCTAGCTTGAAGACCAACCAGTGTTATCTAGAAATCATTATCTGGATTAATCACACTCTCAGCTTGTTGGTACAGGATCAAAGGTTTTAACAAAATAGGACTTAACAATGTCTCCCATCCAGGTACTCCCCTAATACTACTACTTACACTAAATATTATATGAATTTTGTGTCTAAAAAGTGAGGAAATGGTATATGGGATTATGCAAAAACTTTGTAATTTCAGAATATTGCTGTTGAAGAAATTGTGCTTGGTTTCTAGAACCACACAATTGACTTGTGTTCTAGCATTGGCAGAATTAAAATGAAGGGCCTACATCTTATTTTGACAAGTTCACTCATGTTCTGTTTTGGCAACGGCAACAGGATATCTTAATCTAATCTCTAATCATCTCGCCACATGATTTTTTTTTAACCAATTCCATTTTAGTTCATCGTGAACTGGCCTCGGTCAAATTGTATTTGCAAATATTTCTTGGTGTCTGTTAATTTACTTAATGTAGCAGACGGGTGGAGTTTATTGCTTCAGGACAACTCCGATCAATTGACAGTATACTGTATAACAAGCCCCACCCACTACTGCTATAACAAACTGGTTAATGAAGTATTTGCAATGATATTAGATCATATATAAAAGGGTCACTAGGCATAGTAGGCTATAGATTCGTAAACTGAAGTGTTGGATTGCAGTCAAAACTGTTTACCATGAACAGTGAACAGATGCATTACCTAAAAATGTATTCTTAACCGAGTATCGGTAGACTTATGGGTCTCGAGTTTTGTTTTCCTTGTAGTGTTTTAAGGATAAGGTGTGTTCTTCCACCCGAGAGCTATAATCGTTTCAGTCTGTGGCTGGAGAAAGTGAACGATCCAGAATAGCACTATGACCGGACTATGTTAACATAAATTGTATTGTATATATTTATGTATTTATTCTTTTTTATAGTGCATCTTTATGCCTTTACCCTAACAATTACAAATCAAACGATGAGACAGAATATAGTATCTGACGCAGCATTGTTGTGTGTTGTTTATTATTTTAGAATGTTAATCGAGTTTGGTTTTGTAGAAGTTAAACTCAATAAGAGTAATTGTAATTAAATCAGAGTGCCTGGCCAGTAGGCATATTAGATCTCTGTGGAATACAGTTTGCAACTTTGCATATCTGAGGTTTCCTGCTGACTGATAGAAACCTATAATATATTTTAATAGTACAAACTGATAGCTACAGCAAAAACTGTTTTACCTCTACATAACCTCTCACATACAGTATTTCACACTGGAATCTAGATCAAGGGTGTTCTGGTATCCTGCTATCTTAATTAGCACGCTAATTGGCAATGTGAAGTCTCTCGGTAGGTCATATTTATAAGGCAGTGCTAAACCCATCGGGAATGGACGACAAAGTGGTTTTGCGTGGTTGGGATGTTAAATACCAGGGGCCGGTTGCACAAAATACCTTAAGTTAAGATTGTCCTTAAAGTCCAAGTTAAGTTTTCCTTAGAAAAAATCGGTTGCACAAAACACTCTTAAGTCTTCTCCACTTAAGGTTTTCTCCTTACCTTGGTCTTATACTTAAGGAATTCTTTAAAGTTTGTTAAACCGAAAACGTGTTTGTGCAACCGGCCTCAGGACCTAATTTCAAATAGTAAATGTATTAGCTGTGTAGGTCTGTGGAACATCTAATTGTCTACAAAAGTTGAACAATAACACACAATTATGCCTGACCAGGTGTGTTCATAAGCCTAAAGTGCATGAGATGTGACCTGTGGTTCTGTTGTAACCTTTATACAAATGAGTGGCACGCATAAACACACTGTATATGGCGGTTCGATTTTTCAACTGATCAAATCTCACTCCTGAGCCAAGATGCTGGGTGCAGGAGAGACAGAAAGGAGGGGGGGGGTAGTACCCTGAGAGAGGTCAGACCTTGTCTCAGGGACCCCCATCCGCACACACCCTAGGTACTGTGACACTGCCTTTATGAGCGTGCCCAGAGAACACAAACCCAGCGGATTAGTGTCTGGCTCTCAATGTCCCCGGGAGCAGAGCCCATCGGGCCGAGACAAAGAGCGACTGATTGCGTTGTCATCTGCATCACAAAGGGAAGCCTTTTCCACCTGAACCACTGCCTCTGCTTCACGCCGCACATCACATCTATCAGCAACTCTGAGACCATGTGACATCTGCCTTTTGTTTTTTGACGCCGCCCGACCCCCCACTTTCTTTATTCCCCTCTCTGGCCCCCTCTCTCTGTCCAGCGCGGCTCATATCAGCACCTCTACCTCCTGTTTAGTGCCGACTAGCTGCACCAGCTCTGACCAGCTTTTTTTATATTTGACAGTAGTGATTTGCATAGCGACATGTCCCCTGCTTTTAAAGCAGACTAACATTTGACGCCTTTCCTCATTTCTCAACCAGCTTGCTGAGGCGCATTACTGCTCAGACAGACAGACACGTAGACAAAAGCCCTAGTCTCCTGCTGTCAGACCCTGGGTCTATCGGTCGGACGCAGGACTGTAGCACTTGAACCAGGGACGCTGCCGGCAGGCAGACATGTTTTATCTGATTTGTGTGCATGGTGGAGCATATCTGGCGTTGTGTAACCGATGACGGATGTCTTGTGCTGTTGACCTGGGCAGGTCCAATAGCCATAACACTAGAGAACAGATCCCAGATAGATCACGGTGCCTTCAAAGGATTATCTTCTTATGCCTGTCTTAATGCCTTATCGGCATTAAGAAAATCACATTTAGAAAGTTGTTTGTCATAATTTATCAGAGCTAGAGTGTATACACTTTTACTCACAAGTCAACAGTCACCTAATTCTGATGAATTTATTTAATATTTTTATTGTTTATATTCTTTTATGTTTTATCTTTTATCTTACATATTTCTTCAGGGGCAGCACGCAAGCACCAACATACGATTGTTAAACCAGAGATTTTCCAGATAACGCTAGGATTACTTCGAGTCGACATTTAAATCTTGCTCTAAAGTTGCTAAAAATTAAATGGCTTCATAGCAGCCATGATTACTTGATAATTACGGCTGCAACAAGCGTCATTATATAATTATGTATATAATGACGCTTGTTGTTGTCTTCTACTCATGTCGCGTTTAACCAATAAGCGCAGAGCCCCGTCCAGCAGTTTTTCAGGGCCACTCAGATGTACCCCAGACTAGATACTTCTTTCGGCCATGAAAACAGCCCAGAAAGAGTTCCTACAGGGTTCGCCCTTTGGTGCCGCGCCCTCTAAAATGGCCCACAGTTCCTGAAGTGGAAAAGCTATTGCTGCTGCTCTGTTTGTGCTTTTCTTCTTAAGTCTTCTCTTCTTCTTTATTCCACCTGTTTTTTTGGCACTGCTTCTGTTCCTAGAGCTTTTGACATATCGACACCGCTCCAACTCTGATACGTCCGTCCTGATCCAGTTGAATTTACTCTCTCATTATTATAGTGTTTATTTTTATTAATAGTGTTGTAATATATTGTTGTTTGTGTTGTGTGTGTGTGTGCGTGTGTATAGCCTATACAGTGTTACATATTGCATAGTGTGTAGTGTTGTCATGGACATGGTATAGTGCTTAATTTGCTTTGTTATATAATTGTATTTTTTATATTCACAGCGGCATGATAACAACATTATTGGTACAATTCATGTAGTTTCATGTGGACTCATGTTGGCTAATGTTAGCTACCAAACTAGCCAGTCTGCAAAACTCAGTGTCTTTTCTTTAATACTGGCCCTGACAGAATCCACAAGTTGGCCCTCACAAACACTACAGTCCAGTACATGGCCTGACTTGTAGTGATTCTCACCCTTTTGGACACTCTTTTTCTCATCTCTAAATAAACGTAGCATGTCAGAGATTGCGCTGTGGTAAAGGTAACATAAACGAGCATACAGTTCAGTGCTAGCAGTAACCATAGAACTATATAAAAATTAAAAAAACCTCACTAGCCGACATGACGTTCGCGGGTTTTAAACATTTCCATGGTAACAGCGAGCTCCACCAATCAGAGACGTCGCTGTTACACTTAGGATTGTGGGTAGTGTAGTAATTCTCTGTGACATTGGAAATTAAACATGTTTTTCTTAAAACAAGGTTGATATCATATGGACTTGTAGCTTCTACAAGAGCATATACAGTGCAATTGTTTCACAATCTCATAGCTCGTGGTAAGTCTACCTTGGATGGTTATGAAATTAAGGCTCATAACAAAATCCTCGATTCAGTATATGAATGGGATTTTCACTTCTGGAACCTCATTGTTGAGCTCTATTCAAACCTATTACTGCTCATCTGCACCTAACATTTTAATGGACCTTGTGGATTCTCATCTTCTGTAATTTTATCACTGTAGATTATTCACAGCCTACATATTTTGTTTGTGCTGATTCAAGAGATGACAAGGTCTAAAAGCAAATTAACTTACTTGTAAGCTAAGCCTGTAGCTGCCTATAGTTTGGTTCAATGAAAGTCAACACATACCTAACTAACTTATTGCAAGGAATGATTAGCCTGCAATCTCACGGGGGGTAGTAGTGTCAACTCTTCCGTAGGTTGAAGCGTTCACGTTCCCATGTTTCTTGCATAAAATCACGGCCTTCTAATGCTGCAACGCAATCACACTTTTGCATCTCTAGTTTATTATTTATTATTATTTTGATCAAGAGAAGATGGACAGGGAGATGGTTAAAAAAACCTTTTGCAACAGTGTTACATGTCCGCCTTCTACTCGCACCTAATTGCATTAACTCAAGATGGATAACTAATTTAACCTTTGGCTACACTTTACCTGCAGAGAGCGAGAGCTCATCTTATGTAGTTTTTAGTATAAATGGATAACAAAAGCTTGCAGGCCCTATTGATGGAGTGGACGTGGAAATGCTTCAGTAAGTTTGGTGAATTTCACTTCAGTCAGTTCAAATGCAACGGCATCTCTGGGCTGAAATTAGGTGAGGCAATGTGTCCAAATGAAAGTGCGTTGCTAGAGAAAACATGAACCTAAGGGTCTAGTTTAATTATCTGGCACAATACTAAAGTGTATAGGGATATAAAGAAGAGAGATAAATGTGCTAACCTGTGGGGGCTAAGAGGTGAGGAAGACAGGGGTCACCACAACAGAGGGGTGAACGCACTTCTTGGTGTTTAATCATCTGTTGTCCAATTACTGAAGCCGGCAGCAGGCCATGGGGGCTGCTTGTCAATACAGACTTAGGCCTGGCAAGCACAAAGCGTTGCTGGATTACCAGGAAATGGCTGGTGGGGTGTTATGGACCTTGCATTGGTTTTACTCTATTGTGAGTTTTGTTTAACCTTTTTACAATTTTTGCTCTGGAAGCAGCAGTGGAACATAAAACTTGACATTTGTGGTAAAGTAGTTCAGAATTGTTTTGAGCCCAGCTTCTAATGTATTAGTTAAACATTTTGTGAACAATACAAACCAAAGCATTATTAATTTGGATCAATGAAAAATAATTATTTTCTGACTGACCTTGCTGAGACTTAGTTGCCACTGTCGTCAATCTACAGCATCTTAAAACCCTAATCGATAGCCTGGGCTTAGTGAAGAGATTAAATCTCTAAAAAAGTGTTTATTGAGGCACATCAATAGACACATAAAGGTTCATAGCTATTTCACATCCTGTATGATAAATGCTCCATTTGGGCAGGCTTAAGCACATCTTAATTTACATAATCATTTCACTAAAAGCCAATCCAGTGTGCAATGCAATTTACAGCATGAACTGTCAGACCTGCACTTGTAAGAGCTCTGATTACAGCAATAACATCTTGTCATAAGCTTGTTCCAACTGTTCACCGCTATTTTAGACCAATTCTATTCCTGCAGCAGAAACCATTGCCCTAAATCACACATACATCTACAATTTGAGCGGCCTAAGAAAAAGCAATGTACATCCACAGGGGTCAATAAAACATTGTCTGGAATCCTAATGGATACCTAAACAGGAGCACGGTTTATAAGGAGATGGTGAAATTATTTCTTTTTTTTCCATACCTTCCTCTGGCATGGCTTTTTGGGTAGCAAACACAAAGGATCATTTGTAGGGGCAGCTGAGAAATCCATAGAGGATCTCTGGAGACCCGCTGTGGCTGTGAAATCAATGCAGCGATCCAGCTGAGGCCATCAAATGAAATGAATAAGTCATATGATACGGTTAAACATGTAGAATGTTGTTATTCATATGGCCCAAATAGCTTTTTCATCTGCAGAGAACACAAGCTGGTATGAATACTGGAAAAGGTACCATGAGTTACCTTTGTATTTTCTACCCCGACAAACCAGGACAATGGTTGCGTTTGTGTGGGTTTCTCAACTGACAATACTGTTGTTTGTTGTTAAATAAAAATAACATCTAAAACATTTAAAAAATGCTTAGAATGTTGTTATCCCAATAAAATATATTGCCTAACCCTAACCCTAGTTTAAATTTTTACATAATCTGATAATCAGACATTGCCTGCTAGTTAGCCTTAATCTGTGGGTGGATGATTCTATTTGTTTTCTAACCAATGACGATTAATCCGGCTGCTCTAACACTGATTTAATTGGACAGTGAAGCTGTTTAACCCCCCCACAAATGTACTGATTGGCTCGATTATGTCTCCAAATGGATATATGCTGTTGATGAGGGCAATGCGAGACTGTGAAGGCTTTGGCAACATTATAAAAGTGGGCGGAGCTTTAGGAGCTTGGAACCAGGCTAATTTCTATATTCTGTGAAAATCATGTAGTCTATATAGCATTGTATCTAACTATTTTCTCATTTTTATTTTTCTATGTAACTAAATCACCTGTATAACCATAACGCATTGTAAGGAATAACAATTCTTTACCACATTTTAGAGATACCTTACAGAGATGGACAGGGATATGTAATTCAGTTAAAATTTCAAGCATACAGCCAACAAAATGAGTGTGTTAGCCACATAACATGCACTCTTTGGTAGATCCTTTAACCCAAAGAGCTTTACATTACCACAAGCACATATTTAGCATGGGCGGCCCCCCTTTGGAAATCTAACCCTCAACTCTGTCTGAGTCGGTGCCTTGCATTACCCATTGAGACACAACCTGCCTTAGCACTCAAAATGTTGTTTTCCTGTTGCTCGACTTCTTCCTACCACGTAGAAACAGTTTGACCCTTGGCAGCTGTCAAGCAGGCATATTGCAGGCATGCGGTGACTGTACATGTCCCATGATGGACCTGCTGTCAGAAGCCTGCCTGCTGGAGTGATTGGAAAAACATGTTTGGAATTAGGCCTTCGTCCTGATCTCTGTGAAGCCTTGGCAGGGCGTCGTGTGAGGGGGCTACACAGCAGCGCCCCCCCTACCCCCACCCCCAGTGGTGTATATGGGCCGGGGTTGGACCTACCACGACTACACACTCTCTGCAAACACACACACACACAGCTACACTAACTCTAACACCTAGGAAAGCCGGCAGTTTAGTTAGGGGTGACACAGAATAGTCGACTATACGACGATTTGATCTAAGGTTTGGCTCATTGATATGCCTGTGGTATTGTGACAGTACTAGAAATGCTAAAATACACTACTAGTCGGCAAGTAACCCCCCCTCATATGGATCAATGAGTACAAAAAACAAAACATGATTTGACGATCAGTCGACAATAGGCAAGACTTGACGAATCAGATTCTGCTATGTAACTTCTTAGTCTGGGACACCCCTACCTTTAGTACAGCTTCACACACACGCACGCACACGCGACAATCCCCTGCTGTCATCTAAGAGCAATGAGCAGTGAGAGAGAGAACCCCACCGCATGCTCATCGCGCCGGGTCTTTCGTCTGTCCTACTTCTGTGGAAACAGTCGTCTAGACCCAAACGGTCCTCCATACTGCCAGGCTTCTGGCATGAGCACATGCTAATCTCTCTTTCTCATGCCGTGACAGAAACACACAGATGCCCGCACGCACGCACGCACGCACGCACGCACACACGCACGCACGCACGCACACACACACACACACACTCACACACAGGCATAAACACACTTACACACATCTCTCTGTCACACCCCTTTCCTCTTTTATGTGATATTCTCTGTCCATTTATCTCATTGTTGCTCTCTCTCGTGCACGCATACCTCTATCCACCACACTCTTCACTGACGTATTTCCTCTTGTTGTGTCCAGACACCCCCCCGCCCCCCCCCCTCACACACACACACACACACGCACACAGTCCAACTCAACACCTGCAGGGCGGGTCTGCATGGCTTTTTTGGCATTACGGCATTAACATGGAGACCAGAGGCCTGGAGCTGGATTAGTCTGTAGGAGGTGTGAACACAAGGTCAGGTCAAAGATGTCCTTTCAACTAACATTTCGTCACCGTTCCTCCACCCTTGTGTTTATCACCATATTTACAACATGTCGGCAACTTTCTATTGGCTTTGTTTTTATTTTTATTTTTCCCCCGTGCATTTTTTCTTCTTCTTTTTTTTTGAGTCTGTTTGCGTCAACTCAAGAGTCCAGTGAGTTTATTCGGTTGTGAAAGACGTTCAGGCCGGGTGCAGTCCTGGGTTCACTTCAGGCAAACTGGTGCGACTCTGACCTGTTATTAAATAGCTGTGGCTCTTTTCTTTTATAAATGTGAACACATCTGATTCTTAAGATGTTCAAGGGGCAGAGACAGATGGCCCATTTGATTTCTGTTATTTCTATTCAAGAGTTCAGTGTGATTCCACTGCGAAGTGTTTGGCAAATAGGGAAGAATTGAGCATCTACAATTTTTAGGATCACTCCAGCACCCAAAGTAGTACAGTACGTTGGTGTGGTCAAATCTGCTCTGTTCAAATTTGGTTTTAGTCAGTGCACTACTTAATAATCCCTGACACTGTTGTACAGGATCATGCATCAGTCCTATCCTCCTGTATTAGGCCTTATAATGATTAATAATATAATATAATGCTTTACTTTCACATAATTGGGTGAGGTACTTCATAAAGGCATTGCTACTAAATCACAACATCTAACCTAATCCTCCAGCTTCAGCTGACAAAAGAAGTGTGCTAAACACTCACTTATTGTCTCTCACACTCACGTGAGCTGGCTGGAGGGCTCTTCTTGACGGACCACTCAGAGAACCGCCCAAGTCTCCGCACTTCACAACCGCACATTTCCCGCTGTCTTTATTTCCTTTGTTCGGCTCTGTTCTGTAAAAAAACACCAGACTCTGCCTCTTTTGTTCCTCTCTCTCCCTCACACACCTGTCATCTCCACGTTAATGTGAAAAATCTAAGTGTCAATCCATGATGGAAATAGTCCTCTCTGGATAAATGTGTTACCTGTCACTCCACTTCTGGATTAAGGCCTTCTTTGGTGCTCAAGGAACTCTTTTTTGCGCTGTTGTCATGATTCCGCCTGTGGCCATCAGGTAATAAGTGTTGGTTTTATGAAGGCGTCAGGCCGGCTGCTCCAGATGTTTGCATTGAACGACGTGGGGGATTCTGTTCTCACTCGAGCATGTGTCAGACGACACTGTGAATGGCTGCATGGAAGGGGAGTTGGAGCTGATTCACAGGGAGGAAAAGAGGTGAGGTCTAATTGGGACAGTTAATGGTCTGTCCCGACGCATCCCTCCACCCAGCAAACCACAGTGACATGCCTTCCTATCGTTCATACAAAAACTTTCAAGCACAGGGTATTATAAGATATATAAGGATATATAAGAGATATAAGTTTAGTGGGTGGGCGATGTAAACATCGCTTGATGAACGATGGCATACTCTTAAATGTGATGCATTTATGGAGCCTTGCAGACTCCATAAAAGCAGGATGTACCAGTCTCCCCGTGTCTAGTATTTCTCCTGAAGAAACTGTAGCATAAATACCGTGATTAGGAGAAAAAATATTTGCAAGGTTTATTTTACCTTATCATTTGCCCAGCCAGTTTTGGGTATTTAAACCTGACCTGTGCGTTTAAGGTGATGTAGATGGGTCAGACCTCCTTTCCGGGACACTTAGAAGGCAAGGTTATGTCACAAACACTATCTAAATATGGTCAGCATACATTATTCAACCTGCAGTATTATAGTGGCCACTCATTTATATTCCACAAAATGAACAGGAATTCAGTCACTGTACTACTTATAATTTATTTCAGAAAGGCACTAAAAAGCTGCACAATGTTGATTACTGTAGATATTCTTTACAGGTACAGGTGGAGAAAGCATGATTATACACTGACCAGATGACTTTATTAATCTCTTGTATGAATCTTTAATCAACCTGTTGCAGTTAGAACTAAGACTAACAGTGAATAACAGCATGTAAACATCACTGTCATACAGATCTGCCAGGCTTTGATTTCTTATTTCTAGAGAACACTTAAAGATAACAGTTCTTCAAGTTTTCTTCTCATTCAGCTCTGTAATCAGTTTAAAATGAGAGCCGGGCAGTTGGCAGACTTCTTGTGACTTTGGGTTTGATTTAGCCAAAAGAGCCTCTTGCAGAGTGGATGAATAGTCAACAAGAGTCCATTCACAGAAGCACAAGAGAGATGAGGCTACATTAGGAGATCCCCGTTTGGTTTATCAGCATTTCCTTTCTGATGAGCTCATTTAAGTTTCAGTAATTATCAGACATACTTGAAAGTGTAAGAGGATCTTCATCTTGCCTTGTGCAATAGAAACTGGTCTTATTTCTCCGATAACAGATGGAGCCACCTTATTTCAAGAGATTCTTTGGTCTTTGATGTAATTGTTGTCAAATTGTACATATCGTTCTCTCCTCCCCCTCATATCAGGCTTGTGTGGCATTGACTGATTCAGCCCTCGCTCATCGCTTTATCCCTCCCTCTGTAGGCCAAAACAGTGTGACGCCAAATTATAGTGTAGATCAGCATCAAGGTGGGTTGCCATAGTGACAAGTCAAGATGACCTTTCGGGTTTGGGGTGGAAGGGGTGGGGGAAGGGGCATTTCAGCCCATTCCGTTAATGAATTCATCTACAGTTAATTTTGTGGTGCAGCTAGGTAGACTCTAGCTTTTTTGTGCATAGGTGGAGTAAATACATCTCTACATCCCCCTTCTTTAATGTTTCTTTCTAGCGCTTTAATTCAATTGATTCTAATAGCGGTGTTACTCATTCATGTCCTGTACGCATGCGTGGTTTTGCTGCCTGCGGAGCCATTGCAAACAAGGGTTGAACATGCTCGTTCCTTCACTGAATTAACCCGCCTTGACACACTCATGGTTGTCGTCCATCTTGGGTTGAGACTATCTGAATATAAGGGGTTAAATCTCAGAAGAACCCTCCCCCCACATGCACGCGCATGCACCCACACCAAGGATATTATAGTTTTGCATTTTTCATATGTTTTTACTTTTTGTTTTCAATTTTAGTTTGGTTTTAATTAGTTTTTAAAGTGGGTTTGCTGGTATAGTTTTTTAATTTTTGATAATGCTTAGTTTCAGTTTAGTTTTTATTAGTTTCAGTGCTTTGTTTTGTAATATGGGGTATTTGTCAGGGGCAAGATTCAAACAGGTATTGTGTAATCAAAACTCAATAAAATGTGCGTGGACTAAAACTGGCACATCTAAGAAATTGGAAGATGTATTTCATATCCACCCAAAATACTAGGTTATGTATGAAATAAATTCACAAAGATAAAAACAAGAGGCATTTTCTCTATAATTTTAGTTTATTTTAGTTAGTTTTGCAAACACAATACAGTTTCAGTTAGTTTTTTGTAAAGCCTCAATTATATTTTGAATTCAGTAAACGAAAATGTTTTTTCACACCTAGTTTTCATTTCGTTTTCGTTATTTTGTTAGATTTTGTTAATGATAATTACCTTGGTGCACACATATGCACGTACACGCACACACATAGCAAGTAAGAACGTGGAGAGGGACTTTCTGAAAACAGCAATACATTCTCCAATATTTTTGTTGGGAACAGGATTTAGAAATGAATTAAACCAACTGCCTGTTTTTAACTGTCTGCAGCAGTATTTACAGTAACATGATCGTTCAGCCATCACTCAGCAGGCCTGAATTCTGAGGCAGTACGTTACACAGACTTTGTGATAATGTTTGCTACTAGAACTCCCGGGATGAAAATCACATCCAATTTACTTAATAATGCAGAAGTCAGAGTCTCATTCCATCTCTCCACTTCTTTGATGGTGGTTGACAAACTCATCTAGGTAATTTTGGAAGATATAGGTTTGCGTTTAACATGCGGCTTTTTGTACATGTCGCAATTTCTCACGATCAGCACATTGTCTATTTCTCTCCGCTTTACAATTAGTTCACAGGGGTAAGCAGATTATATGTCTCTTTGTATTACATAGTTGAGTGAGTTTACTCATGCAGTCCCCTCAAAGGAGAATCACTTGTATCAAGACTATATCTAACACAGCAGACATGGAAACAGTAGTACGAGCCGTTTTTGTTAATATGTTGTACAGCATGCTGTACAACATATTAACAAAAACGGCTCGATGTTGTAGCATTACGAGATGCGTGTTAATGCAGAAGTGGAACAAGACACTGTGACTGTAGCAGGCTCATTTCTATGCCCTCCAAGGCCGCCAATGTTTCCTCTGGAGGTAATTCAGTGTGTGTCTGTCTGTGTGTGTGTGTGTGTGTGTGTGTGTGTGTGTGTGTGTGTGTGTGTGTGTGTGTGTGTGTGGTCAACTAACCTTTAAAGATTATATGTGCCACAGTTGTTTCAGCAGTCCACTTTCTGCTGTTCCACATTCACATTATAGATAGATGATGGATCGATGGATGGATGTATTGATTGCATTGATAGGGCTGAAGGCAGAACAAGACAGAACATTAGAGAGATAACATGAGATATAAACAGACAAGTATTTTGAGGCTCTTAATGGCCCTCAGCAATGGCACAGAACCCACAAGGGACTAGCAGTGTCATTTCTTCTCGCCATGTTTGAGATGTCCCCTTTTCCCCCACGCTTACATTAAGTGGCACGTCTACTTGGGTTAACATATGGAGTGCTGGCCTTGTTTTTTTCCGGGGCAGAACCGCTTTCATGTGAGCTACTCCCAGATCGGCAAGGGGATTTGTCCCGCTTGGCTTAATCGCCGCTGCACATTACACACAGTTTGAACAAACATGGCCTCAGACACCGACGCGTATGTGATGCTAGTTTGAGGCTGGAATCAGAAAGATTATTTCAGCGATTTGACAGTATTGTACAATATCCATTGACAGGACGACATTACTAGTGGGATCAAAGATCGGCTTTATTGTGCTCCAGGGCTGTACAGCATTTACGTATAGAGAACACAGTGTCAGCCACTATATATAGATGGGCTACATCTGGGCTGACATTGTGTTCTTTATGACCCGGACAGCTAATCAACCAGCCATCCAGAGTCAATGATCCAGTTATCTCACCGGTGTCAAGGCCAAAATGTTAAAGAGCCCACTAGCTCACCAGGAAACCATACAGCAGCCAACTGTTTTACATCATGTTTAGAAAATAGGCATTACTTTTTAGCCACAGCTACAAAATGTAATGTAATGTACCGTAATGTAATGTGTCAAGTACATAGCAGATAATGTAATTAGGTAATTAGGTAGTCATGAGGTATTATTGAAAGACAAGCTGTCCGTAGCACTCTCTACAAATTTTTAACTCCTCAAAAATACCCTTGATAACATGTTGCCCTTCCTAGTGGAAATAAATAGCTGCAATTACATAAATTGTCCTATTGAGAGAACCACTATCACTTTAGCACTGTTGATTACTATTCTCTCCCAAACACAGTAAACTGCTATAATGGCCGAGTCTTTCAGGCTGAAACTGTTCATTGGAGTGGTATGTTACAGTAGTTGCAGACTAAATCAGTTTATTACCTTAATTGCAAAGAGAGAAACATTCTCCCACATCCCTGATTTTATTTACGTCCATATTTTGTAATAAAGGAGACACCAAAATGGAGTGTAGATGGAAGTAGGTTTCTGACCCCTCTTAAGCTATTATTAATTGTGCGTTGTGTGGATGTTTGAGAAGAACTTTTTCGCTTACACAAGACAATAAACTATTCAGAAGTGCACACGGATCTGACACTATGATGTAAATTATTTTATGTAGGTCAAAGTCAAATATGCGAGAAAAGAACATGAATCACACTAAACATTTTATAAGGACGAGTTGAGGAGAACAGCGGCACTCTGCTGCTTGTATTGTCCAGTAGCCAAGAATGCTGTGGAAAATTCCATGATCCTTATATGCTTCATTGTGATGCACATTTACTTTACTTTAGTCTAAATACTTATAGTCTAAAATCATCACAATGTTGACATTGTTTAACACAATGAAAAAAAATTGCATTTAGCTACTGTGACAAACAAATAATTTAAAGTAACAGAATCTTCAAAACAATTATTATTATTATATTTTTTTTAAGATCTTGGGCATGCCTTTTATTCAGGCATATAACTAAATACCAATAAAGCTAAGTAAAGGAGTTTTAGGCAGTACAGTATGTCAGCATATCACACCTGACATGTGAGTCTAATCGTTTCATGAGGAGTTTATTATTTTTATTTACTTTTTGTTTACAGTTCTACTCATCAATGTCAAGTAGGGTTGCAACTAATCATATTTATTGTTAAGATATTATCAATTATTTCATTCAATGTGAATAATTTAGACCTTATACTTAAGATAAGGTAAACCACAAAATAAAATTGATGAAGTTAGTTAGTTAAATTATCTGTAATGTTAAAACTGTGCCAAACCAACATATCTTTTGTGGAGCAAGCAGTCTGTTTGTCTCATTGTATAAGGTCCAGTTGTCTCAGTGTTTGCAGTGAAATTCTGTAAGGTGATAATACATCTGCAAACAACCAACCAGACCAACTGTGAAGGAATCTGATTTTACAGTATTTCTAATGATAACCCTGAGAGAGAGGGGACTTGACATCGCCACCCGCGAGGGAGAGGGGTTGCGCTCGTGCGTGCTGTCACATGCTACCCGCCGGCTTGTGCTCTGAACCCGGATGCTTCGTCCCACTGAAATAACCACGAGGCTTCGCAGTGTTTCCACAGGTCTCTGAAGACCACGCTTCACACCGTTAAGCACTGTGGCGGTAGTGCTGTTACAATAACCAGCTGCTAAAAATAGCTGCTGTGGCCGATCCAAGAAATGCTGTTTGCCCTCCTCTAGTGAAAGAACTGTGTTTGCGACGTGTTCTCTCTCTCTTTGTTCTTGCTCTCCTCCTTGTGAATGACGGGCAGGGTGGCAGATGTTGACTAAATCGTTGGTATGTCTTTGGTCAGCTGTGCCGTGCGCGTTCTCTCCCTGCGCATAAGTTTTTATGCAAAGATATGCAAAGCTGCGGTTATAGTGAAACGAGATACAACATTTCTGTGCGTTTATTGAAAATACGCAACCTCACAGTGAGACTCTATCAACATGTTTCTAAATCCCTTGGCTTGCAGTCCTTGTAAATATATATTTAGCCCAATATTGACTTCATTCACTATGGACATTAACTGACTACCTTTGTGTTTCAGGATGATCTCTCCCCCTTTTTATACATTGCATGGCGTAATAGCCTGTATCCACAGAATGAAGGCATTTAACTCCAATCACTGAGATTTATGCCTTCTTTAAAAGGCAGAGGTGTCTCCTCTCTTCTCAAAGTGCAGTTTTGGCTATCGTCCAGTTTAGATTTGACCAATAACTACGCATGATGCATACTTAATACCCTGGCTACCTACTTAGGATTCACTTTTCTCGCCAGGTTTGAAGGGCTCCAATATTATCTTGCATTAAGGACTGGAGCAGATTTAAGCAACGTTTCACTCCAGTATATACCGACATCATGCGGTAGCCTGCACAGTTAAACTCCACAAGTCAGGGTGAACTTATTATCCCCCAAGAGGTAATTCATGTGGTCATACATGTCCCGTTTAAAACACAAAGGTACACTATACACTAATAAACACACACACAGGTCAGCAGAAGGTTTCTGCCTTTTGACCTGCTACTCCTTCGGAATGTCAGTGGGAGAGGATGAGTTGGATCATTGAACATCTGATCAGGTCCTTGTACAGCTGTGCTGCAGACACCTGATAGACCCCAATGATCCCACTTGCTGTCTTGATCATGCGCTGCAGTTTGGCATGATCGTTAATGCACGTGTCCACATCCGTCCGAAGGACAGAACGCTCTGCAAAACAGATTTGTAGAAAATATGGAGGATACGATGATCTATTCTAAAGTGATTCAATTCAGAACAGCTTCTGTCTTAGACTTAATCCATGCACATTCCTTGAATTTCAAATCCAAAGTATTTGTAAGTTGAGACCCGCTCAACTAATTCACCATTAATCTTGGAAGGGGGTACTATTATTTTTTTCCTTCTAAAATCTATGACCATCTCTTTTGTTCTCTTCACACTGACCTCAAGAAAATGATCTGAACATAACTTAATAAAACTCTGTGTCTCTCTCTCAAAACCCTCTACCGATGAACATTATAACATTACAACATTATATAAGCCGAGTTGGAGATTTATTTGACAGCTTCCACGCATCACTCCTAGTCTCTTAAGGCTTGCTAGTCTTTCTAAACTACTACTACATGGAGACTGGAAACTCCTAACATACTGTAGCATGAAGTTAGAGATAATTCTCTTCTCAATTGAGTTACACTGGATATAGTTTTTCCCCCTGATTAGCCTTTTCAGACCGGCCTTATTTTTATATTTTATGAATTCAATCTTTCATATCAGTGGTGAAAGTTTATTCTAGCACATGTCAAAGTCACTCGACATCCCAAAAATAGGAAGTGATGACACATTCCCATCCACACTGAGAGGCTCCCAACATGGGATGAGCAGGTGATTTCTGTGTCACTGCACAGGGAACTAAGCATATTGTGGTTGTGTATTGCGCTGTTGGTAATGGCAGGTCTGCAGCCTCAAGCTGCCATGTTCTGATCCTGAAATAAGTGGTCATTGTAACCTACTGTCTCAACTCTTGGATGAGCGCATTCATAGTTGCCTTCTATTTTTGTCTTCCTGCCCATTGTAAACATTACACATTCGGTGTGGTTCTAATATTGTTCTTTGGCATTGGGGATCACACTGGGAGAACTAAAATGGCGGCTTCCACCAAACATGGAGTTGTTATGTCAGCTGTAGGAGTGCTTATATTGGTTATGTATTCAAGATGTTTTTTTTTCTACACGATTCTAGCCACAGGGCTAGAAACAATCAATATCAGTTTGGCGGGCGGTCAGAGGTACAATATTGCCCATGGGGCTGGCACAAGGAGCATGGCGCTGAATTAACCCCTTGGTCAACACTAGAGCTTAAGGCAGCAAAGGAACCTTATATTATATTATTACACAGGCTATGGAGTCCAGAGGAGAATCAAATGTACATTTAAAACAAATGTTTACTTGGTTACTCATATTTGCCATCCACTTCTTCTTTAACATATGTTGTCTCTGGCCAGAGGAATCACTTACTTGACATACATCGGGTTGGCTGCTGACCTTTGACTCCCTTTCAGATGACTGCTTTGTTTCTGTCAGGGCCAGTAGGGAATAAGAGGTGGCCGAATTTTAAGGCTGTAGGAAGACCTGAATATAGGAGGTGAGCTGTAAGAATCAGTTTCACGTCACATTCAAGGTTTTACACTTTTCTTTGCACTAATTATGCTTGATATTCCTTTTACCCCTATCTTAACATTCCTTTTTGTATTGACAAAATGAACTCGAGAACTTTGCACGCTGGGGAAGACAGTTGTACTGCTTTTTAAACAGACAGGAAGTAATGCCATTCAAACTGCTTTGTTTGTGTCGCATGTCATTTTGCCTTTACTTTATGCTCTGTGAAAGGATTTGCCCCAGTGCTGAAGAATGCCCTATTGTCGTTGTCAGGAATACTGATTCTGAATGCTTATAGGAATGTATTTGAAAGGAAGAAGGAAAGGAAAAATAAAATGTATTTTAAGTCCACGGCTGTGGACACCTGCCGTGGCTGTGGCTTAGACTCGCTCAAACAAAAGTGATCATGAAATGATTATGGAATGAAAATACTCTGTGGTTTTGAGTTGTTGGGGAATGTCTCGGGACCGACCGTGCTTGTGAGCTCATTTGCCTAATCTTGGGAACTAGAGTGGAAGTATAATGAGGACGGAGGCTTGTCTGAGAGGGGCTGTGTGCTTGGTGGGTGACGGGGAGAGGGGCTGTGAAAGACATGAAGGTATTAATCCGACAAAAGGGGCAACTGAAAAGTTTGAACAGACGGAGAATGCCTATGGAATGGTCAAGCATTTTTGCGTTTCCACTGCTTTTGTGCGACTTCAACTCAAAAGACAGAGGAAGAGAGTTGGGAAAGGGAAAAGAATTCCATGATGTTTTCAAGTTTTCCGGATGCTTAAAAAAAACAAAAAACTTGAGCTCTGACGTTGCTATAGCATATGCCCCACGAGCCCCCAAAGCATAGTTCTGCTTCACTGAATCTTAAAAAATGGCACACAGTTCTAGTGACAGAGGGTTTGGTTTCTTCTTTTCAGGAAAGGGTACAACAAGTATTTTGTTTTTATACTCTACTATTACACCCTGCGTTATTAGCCTCTGTATCGCATTCCCCTATGCGTGCAACACGACAAACTGTTTGTGTCATATAAGCTCATGGAAACATCAGGTCCATAGCTTAGTGTTAGTATTAGCATATACACACCCCTGTAACAGAGATCATCAAGTGTAATTTCATGAAGAGTCTTTTAATGATGCAATTTCACAGTGGAATGATGTCTTCCTTCCTTTCTCATCTAACAGTTTTGTTAAGGCCTCGTTCATTCTCCCTGTTGCAGACTGCTCCTCTACAATCATGTGCGTCATGCCGCAGCTATTTTGTTTCAATGATTTATGCAACAGGCCACTTGCTTGTCTACATTTGTTTGTAATTAAACGCCATTTCCCACTTAACAATGTCCCAAGGGCCATAGTCGTCATCAGTGTGTGTGTGTCCAAACAGCCCTACACAAACAAACACTGAAGCCCACAGCTCAGACACGTGTCCTGTACCATCCACGCCGAGACCACAGTCGACCTCATTTTGTAATGATACGGACATTATCCAGTGTAATCTAGCAGTTAATGAATTACGACCCACAATCCCACATTCCCCTCTGCACTCCCCCCCGGAGACAACCACAGATGCACTGTTTGACTCGCCGCGCTTTTTGAAAGACAAGCACGAACGGAGAAAAACAGTACTTTTCAAATCTTATTGCATATAGTTATTAGGCTATAAGCAATAAGGTTTTCAAAGTACTGTTTTTCTTCGTCTAATTGTTATCTCACCCTTTTTCTCACCCCAACATTCATGGAACATTTAAAACAGCATACTATACAGCTGCATCACTGTTGTGGGGCTGTTGGTTTGATATTGGCTATCTATGCAGGTCACCTGAATGCAAAAGATCTATGAATACATAACAATGGAGTGAAGGAAAAAAAGAACTTATCATACATTCAGTTAGGCCTTGACTTTGCATAAAATCTGAATATGTTTGAATCAATTATTGTATTATTCTGTCCTGCTGGCAAGGTCATCAAGAATTTTAGAGATCACGTTTTTGAAATTGAATTCGTCCTTATAAATAACAATTAATGGCAGTCAAATTTGTCTTTTGCTGTAATTAGTCCTAAATGATGCCCTTAGATGTTCTTTAAATATGACATTGAAATTCTTAGGGGCGCTTTCGGGGTGGAGCGCTCTTTTAATTGGCGTTAATGCAATTTATTTTAGTTTATGTATTCATCAGTCATCATTTATGCAGATGGCCTATGCAAGTGAATGAAACACAACTTTGCCCTTCAGAAATAGCCTAATAAGTTTGAAATCATCTAAAAAATAGTCTTCTTCATTTTTTCAATACGAGAAGAAGGGCCTCACTGTCCCTATATGCGGACCACTTTTATGATGTCATACCTCTAGCACTGTGACAGTACTGTCCCACTAGTGATGCAATGAAAGGGACAACGCTTCAGAATGCTGTTTTTAACGGATGGGGCACAATAGTGCATGCTGAAGGCAGCTGGAACAGGAAAGCTCTAGGTTTGCAGGGACACCGCTGGTGGATCTTCCATTCTGTCCAAAGAAAGTTCCACCGACATGGAAGCTGTCAGAGGAGCAACCTCCCTTTCTTTCACACAAATCTGCTGGAATCTCGATACTTGATACTTGCTGCTATTGGCTGTAGACACACTCAAATGCAACCATGTGAGTGTGTTAGCGTTTCCTCGCTAACGTGCAAGAAGCAGCGTACTGTGAAAATAATGTCACGTCGCTTCAGGCCATTGTTTTTTTTTACTGCATACACACACCCTGAAGCCCTCCCCTGACTCCGCTGTGTAAGCCAATGTTTGAATGTATATAACCTATTCTCATGCAGGAGC
This sequence comes from Percopsis transmontana, assembly GCA_025447815.1. Classification (NCBI taxonomy): domain Eukaryota; kingdom Metazoa; phylum Chordata; class Actinopteri; order Percopsiformes; family Percopsidae; genus Percopsis; species Percopsis transmontana. The sequence goes on from JAOEHI010000020.1 coordinate 5,296,337, forward strand.
GAGAGAATACCCCAGGTCCCCTTAGTGCTGAGTACACACACACACACACGCACGCGCGCGCGCGCAGACACGAGGTCACAGCAATGGGCCTGGCAGGATGTGCTCAACGTATGCAGGCACACGCCCCAGCAGAGAGCATAGACAGGGAAATGAATGCGTGCACACACACTCCCACAGAGATAAGCTGAGACAGCACGTCACCAGGAGAATTTGGTCATTGAAAAAAGAAAGTCCTATGAAAATTTGAGTCCCTCTGGAGCTAAAGCCTTTATCCTGAGCCATTACCTTCATAATTGCTGATATTTGTGACTTTTTCCAAGAAAATCTATTTTTTTCCTCTAACAGTGAGGGTCTGAGGGTTGTCATGAAAACAAAAGCTATATCAAGGTGAGCCTTTGCTTCCCACAATGCACGTCCCCTTTGCTTTTGTGCACGGCTCCTTGCTTTGCACACACAAGCGGTCTTGACAGTCAAGGCAAGAAAGAATCCCTAGAAATAATTGACACAGGGAGCAGCGCCAGAGAGGCAAAGACAGGATTACTTGAAAGGTTTATCCTGGATATCACATTTGTTTGGCAGAAACACGCTGGGAGAGGGAGTGCGCAGTGATCTCTGGGCTTTCACATTCTCCCTTGATGCGACGTTGCACATGTCAGAAACGTCAGGAGTTTTAGGTGGAAACGTATTCAAGTCGGAGGGGGGGGGGGGGGCGGTGAAGTGGTGAGTTGTTAATTTGCTTAAACAGTCAGAACAACGATCAGCATTGTTTCTGAGCCTCCATTCTCCGCTGAACTTTCTTGAAACAAAATAAATAAATAAGATATGATTCACTAATGGAAGCCAGATGCGACTTTGACTGCTTTTTCCAGTACAAGCAAATCAGAAATTACCGCTCATGCAGTCTCTCTGCTCGGCTGATAATGTGACAGCAGAGCCAAGGTTTTAAAATCAACGTCTTCTGACTAAGTGGCACACAGAGCGGTCTGGGCGCAGGCCCCCAGCGCTCTACCCAGCCTCTACAGTTTCAGACACATTTGTACAGATGTGCTTAATTACGTGCCGCTTCGGACAATTAGTAAATGAGTCTGACAGTAACCTCTATGCATTAATCACAGTAAATTACACAGAGGAAGGCCCAGCGTGGAGGTTCAATTAACCTCTTAGCCCCCGTCTGGATGTGGCGGATGGGTCTGGGGATTCTGCGACGGTCCTAACACCCTCTCAGGTCACTGGGGAGAGAGAGAGATGGAGAGAGAGAGAGAGAGAGAGAGAGGTTCCATAGCAGACGTGTCAGACACCAGCTCCCCCCCCCCCTCTCTCTCTATCTCTCTCTCTCACTTTGACTCCCCTCCCCGCAAACACTCTCCCTGCCAGGCCCAGTCTGACCCAAATCAAGGCGACCTTTTTCACCTGTGTTTTTTTTCTTTCAGCTGTGTGGACATTTCTTCCCAGAATTCCCTCCCTATTTATTTTTTTTAATTTAGTTGGAGGTTAAACTGACCCTCTGATAAGCACCAGCACTGGGTGTTGTAGGAGCTTTTACGGGGCCGTCCTGAGTGGACTGTGCCTATTAACTGACATCTAATGCTTCTCACAGTGAGCAATAGGTGTTGAAAATTCTGTTTGAGACAGAAGCAACTCACTGGCCAGCAGCACAAGACTCTGCAAGTCCGCAGGTTTCGATGTTTATAAACACGTAACCTTCCTGTCCCGCACAACTGCTTTACCAAACGAATGCTTGAATGCCAATATATCCTTCTGGATAGCTTACCTTGGCTCCAGCCACCTTCAGCACATCACAAGCACGATAGCCAAGAGGAGCTTGTAAACAGCAGCATTACCGTTCTGATGCGAGGATTCACATTGTCTTCAGACAATGTGGGCTTTATTAGTCTTGGAAGAATGCAGCTGCGGGGCCAAATAGAGCAGAGATATAACGGGGATATCAAATTAGCCCTTTGTGTCCCTACACTCCCATTCTCCATTATACGTTCGGTTCCTTTAGTCATTGTAGGATTTACCACCCACCACAAGCAAATTGAGACCCGCTGCGTCACGGAGAGAGAGAGAGAGAGAAAGAGAGAGAGAGAGAGAGAGAGAGAGAGAGAGAGAGAGAGAGAGAGACTTCCCCGCCGGTCCACCAGACAGCCCGAAAGAAGCAACAGAGAGAGAGAGAGAAAGCACACAGATAGATAAACGAGGAGAAAATCTCCCCCTCTCTATTGCGCTTTAGTCAGTTTCCAGAGACAAGCCCGCACAATGCTGCCTCTGTCCTGTCTCGTCCAGTGTGTGTGTGTGTGCGCGCTTGTGTGTGCGCGCGTTCTGGGTTGATGCTGATGTTTCAGGATTGATTTGGCTGCATTCAGCAGCGAGGTATCCACCACAAACAATGAAACAAGCATGCAGCCCTACCATGCGCTCAGCCCAGTGGTCACATGACCCTTGCACCCCTCACCACACACACACACACACACACACACACACACACACACACACACACACACTGTACTCCCATGGTCAAGTCAACACAGACAGTACACGCTCCCAGTGCTCACATACTATACATTTATGGCCACCCACAGCCCCAGCAGGCAGGGCGTCCAGTACAACAGCACACACCATCATCAGGCTCTCCAATGGCTGGAGGAACACAACTCTTTTCATCCACAGAGGGGGCTTTTCTTCCCGGGGAGGAAAGTGATTCAAGGCCTGAACGTGTGTTTTTGTGTCAGTCACAAACATTAAAGGCCTTCACACGTCCAGCTGTAGTTCTCTTCGTTAATCCTTCCTCTTCCCCTCTCGCCACAGAAAATCCTTGATCTAAACAAGCCAAGCTGCTGTCAAGTCGTAATGTCTTGGTATTTATGAAAACAGGTGGAAACTGTTTCTTCAAAGTAAATAGGAATAAGTTGTAAATTGCAAGGGCATATCAATGCTAAACATGGCTAAAACAACAGATACTTAAAAACTAGAAACAAATTGCCTAGTTTTTCTTGCACTCAACACAAATACAATACAAATTTGAATTCCGTTGCAGTGGGGGCTGAGAGAATATTTTTCAAACTCAATACGTGGTTCAGTAACTTGTTTAGACTACCATTAATAGCAGAGCAACCCCCACCCCACGCTTGGCTTGAATTCCTCGCGGATCACTGCCCACGTCCCCTTTATTCCCATTCTGTGGCTCCTCCGACACCTGGTCGCTGCCCCCTCCCTCCCCCTCTGCTCTCCCCCTGCCTCTCCCTCATTAATCGCCTCTGATATTGATGGGAGGTGAACGTTGGCAAATGACTGCCTGCGAGGACCCCCCTGACCCCCCCCCCCCTCCTCTCACCCAGCCTTCATCCCCACACCGACCCAGTTTGTAATTAACACATTGGCCCAGGCGTCTCGGCTGTGAACCAACTCCTGTCTAATACACTATATATTCGTTTTTTCAATTTTCTTCAATATTTTGTCGTTATTTTGGGATTTTGGCTTTCCTTAAGCATCAATGTTTGATTGGATCTCAATAGGCTTTGTTGTGGAAAGGAAACAACAGGTGGCAAACTGAAGAGACAGACAAGAAGCACAATGAATAGGATGTAGCCATTGACATGATTTTTCTAAAAGCCTTTCTAAAGCCTTTCTACTTTTAAAGCTTTTGGCTTCCTTATGCTCCACACTGGAACTCTACAGTGTTTTACTTGTTGTACTGCTGCTTTTGTGAAAGGATTCCTGTTTTGTGTGTTTTGTCTATCTAGCAGTGGAGATTGAAGAAGTTTATTTTTTGGCAGATATCCCTCTTATATGATGCCTACCGTATAGTTGTGGCCCCAAAAGGTGGATTTTGGTGGGAAGCTGTTATGGAAAAACGTAATTAAGAGATGAAGTAAGGGGAAGGATTTGTAGACAGCAAGAGAAAGCACAACATCTTGTTCAAATGAAATTCAGAGCAATTGCCTAATGCTTGGGGTACCAGGGATGAAGCCAGTTGCGGGGAATTATTTGTTTATATCTGCAGAATGAGATATGATTTAGGAGTTTATAGTGGAGCCAAAGCTCAACCAGGGGGAACAGCCTTGGATTTAACTGGTTCTGTGCAATGCAATCCAGATGGAGATGAAGTCTAGAGAGGAAACCAAACTTTCGGGTGGTGTTCCAAGGCTCCATATAGAGTAACTTAGCATTGCGACGCCCCTGTTGCTATGCAGCTCAACAGGTTGTTCTCCTTTGCCTTCGCCTCTCTGCGTCTACAGAACCACGATGAAGGAAAGAAATTGTGACCGGGAACAAAGGAATCCAAACGTCCTGCTTTCTTTTTGATATAAGTGGGCCCATCACACCTCGGCAACTCTAACTCTGGCTAGTTACCATAGCAACGGCAACTTCTCCTGTTTCGACAGGGCTTTGAGCTCTGCCAGTCGTCCCGAGGCGGGGAGGGTCAATCACGTTGACAAACACCGCTGTTCTGTTCCATTCTCATGGCCTGTTCTGACCACTGCAATTAGTCTGACACGTCTTTATTCTGGGCTCACCTATCACCTGACAGCCTTCTGTGTTGAAATACGCCGCCCGCCTTTTCCTCTGGAAGAATGGAACCACGGAGGGTTGTAGTGCCTTCTATAGTCGCTCAAAAGCAATCAGTCTTTGATCCGTGTCACATGTAAACATGGTGAGGAGGTAAAACCAAGGTTAGACAGACGCAAAAGACACTTGTGCATTTTAGCCCCTCGGAAGATAAGGGAAACAGAGTGCTCTGTCAGTCTAAGTGGCTGTAATGGCTACAAAACAAACACATTTAAAGACAGGTATGACATTGCATTCCACACAGAACAACAAAACCCAAAGAGGGGTCTCTCTGGGCCTTAGTTGAGACAGACTCTGTTTACCTCACAGGTTGTAAAGCAAACATTTATTTGAGTTAAGGGGCCATAGGCATGGTCTGGCCTACACCTTCTCATTCTCAGTTTAATGCCAGCTGACAGGCATATTGAGGCAATAACTTGTGCTTGTGACTGTTTGGGAACTTTTACAATATGTGGCCAAAGGGACGTATTTTTCTGTCACTGTGTGTGTGTGAGTGCGAGAGAATTTTTTTGTCTTGCAAACAACCAACCATTATCCTCCTAACAGTATCACGGAGAAGCTTGCAGATTACAGGCTGCTTTAAAAACGGAACAAACATCTTGCGAAGATTTACTGGCATAAATACAAACACACACACACACACATGTGCATAAAGATACAGAGACATGCACCAGCACACCCATAAACATGAAAGGATCCATGGTGGTTGTTTATAATGCTATTGCATGTGGTAAATAGTTGTAGAGCAGTGGTTCTCGAACTCTTTTTGACCTGTAGCCCCCAGAAAGTCATTCACAATTCGGGAGCTATACTTTAGCATAACATAATAGAATAAAACGTGTATAACACCGTCGAAACACACATTTAATTAAAGATTACTGAGAGGATGTATAGGCAGGCGAGAGAGTTTTGACGTACAACCATACTCATCTCTCATGTCGCTCAGTTTAAATGTTTCATTTTGGCCTTGCTGTTAGAGATACACCCCCGTGTTCATGTTTATAGTCCTTCACAGTTTTGACCTGCACCAGTGTTTCCTTGAGCAAATGGATGGCAAATGCTGCATGCTAGCGTGTAAAATGACGCCACAAAAAAAAGATGAACAGTACCATATAATTCTAGAAACAAAAACATTACGATAACATTTGGTGTGTGTGTTTACAGTTTGTGCTCTCGTGCATTTTTGTGACGCATAAAGTATGCTGAAGGATGTTTTCTAGCTTTAGGCTAAGAGATGAAGGGTACATAATGTTACTCTGTGAAGACACACATGGACTGTGGAAACGTGGCCGAAACGTTTTGCTACTCTCTCTCTCTCTCTCTCTCTCTCTCTCTCTCTCTCTCTCTCTCTCTCTCTCTCTCTCTCTCTCCCTCCCTTAGGTCTTACGTTCATTTTCAGCTGAGCACCATGAGACCGTGAGCTTTCTCTGTGCTCCACCGGTATCCAGTGTCACCACTGTGGCACAGCCCGTGCTAGCTTTTCTAGCAGAGGGTCACCGCAAGAGTCCCCTAACGGTTAACCACACGCACACGCGCAGTGCGTGATTAAGCAGATGTTGATTGCTCGGGCCTACAGAAGTGCCTGTACCAGGAGCGGTGTTTGGGCTAGGCTGAGGCCTGTCCTGGCTGGGTGTCTGTGCGATTGAGTGGGCTGATGGTCCCAGGAGCGCAACAGGCAGCCACAAATGCACGCATGCATGCACACGGACATGGGTCTGTCTCCCCTACCCTGATTTAGACCTCCGGGGGGGCGGGGATGGGGGATGGTGGGGGCGTGACCCCGCCATAACTCTTCCAAAGCCAGAGAGAGGAACTAGCTCACGGATCTGGAATCCAGAAAGGTGCCTTGCTTGCTGTCGGCCCTACTGTATGTGTGGTCCCCAGCAGGGACGGGGGGGCACGGGGGGAAGGAGGGGGGAGAGAGAGAGAAGGCGTGGAGGTGGCGATAAAACGGTCACGGCTGTTAGGAGGTACGCTTGCCTCTTCCTCGGGTCAGGGAGTATACGGCTCTGGGGCTGCAAAGGGTGTGTGTGTGTGTGTGTGTGTATGTGTGTGTGTGTGTGTGTGTCTCGTAAGAAGGGCCTGTCAGGAGTAAGGTGTATCGCTGCTGACTGGGGGCATGAATCATTCCCATCCCTCCACCATCTAAACATGAGAGCACACAGACACACACACACACACACACACACACACACACACACACACCGTAAGACTGCTATTAGCACACTCCAGCATGTAGCCTCCCACGCCTCTAATGATAACACTGTCATCTATATCAAGCCCCTGAATGGTGGCAGACACACACACACACACACACACACACACACGCACGCACGCACGCACGCACACACACACACACACATTGGTCGTTACTTTCCAATCCCTGCCTCATCATATTCAAGGCTTACACGTGATTTACATGCTGCTTTAAGTAGCAGTGCCCTGCTGAACATCAAGACAGGAGAACTGAGATATGCGCACTAAGTACACCATTGATTAACTCGTGGCATGAGAAGGGAGAGATGTTGTGTGTGTGTGTGCGTGCATTTACGTATGTATGTGTGTGTGTGTGTGTGTGTGTGTGTGTGTGCGTCCACAGACAGAGACAGCTCTGATGACTTTCTTGGCAGACAGAGCTGGGACTAGAATGGAGGATTTTCTTTGAGGCACAGGGGCAGGGGCAGGATAGTCTAGTGGTCTAGGTGTTGGACTCCCAGCTTCCCAACTTCATTTTGGAATTACACTTGTAAAATAAAATGACTGAAGGAAAATATAACGGTATTACAGCAAATCATTATTATTGTAAATATGTACATGGCAAAATAGGGAACGTTTTCTGTACAACTAGCATTAGTGTCAATGACATTGACCATCTTAACAAATCACATTCGGCAACAGTAAAATATTTTTGCTTCCCATGTGCTAGTCACTTTACACCAGTTACTAAACCAAGAAGACCTGTCTGTAGTGGAAACAAAGATGGGTTTGCTGTGGTTCTGCACTCTGTCTGTGTGAGTCATTTTCCAACCTGCCACTGTGTATGGGAGTTCTTTCCAGGTACCTAGAGGGAGTATTGCTGATTGCATATAATGATGAATGGCCTAAGTCAAACACACTGGTGCGTTAGCAAGGAGCAACTCCTCATTTATTTAGATTTCATGAAACATTTACAGCTCCAGATGACTCACATTTATCATTAAACACAGGGAAGTCGCGGACCATTTTTTTTCTTTCGTTGCCTCTTAACTCAAAAACCACAAGTGAAAGCTGGTGTGCTGACATGCAATGTTAGCTTTTCAAAGATTCATATTTTTTGTTTGTTTTAAATACTACAGCGTTTGCATATCCTTGAAACAAAATGTCCTAAGTGTGCATTAATACAGCCATCAGCTTTCCCAAAGGGTGGCATTCATACTAAAAGTGTATTATTTACCTCAACCAGTGTTTATCTATGAGCAATTTATTTAAGAGAATAATAGCTTGTTAAGCAGTCCGTATAGCTACATGAGAAACCCCTGATTCTTTTAAAGTGTGTGGGACCTGGTGAAAAATGTACTGCTTATAAAAGTGACTCTCTCTCTCTCTCGCGCTCTCTCTCTCTCTCTCTCTCTCTCTCTCTCTCTCTCTCTGTGTGTGTCTGGGTGAGACTGCACAAAGACTGCACATACTGTAGTGTGTGTGTGTGTATGGTCCATTATGAATACTAGCACTTCATTATTTTAAGTACAGTAGTCAAGACTTTATTTATCTTCCAGTTTAAATTGTAAAGTAAGCACAGCCAATAGCAATAGCCTTACATTTGGTGGGCTATGCAGTCTGATTCTTGACAGTGCCAGAGCCATGTATGTAAGCACGTAGGGCTTGGGTGTTCCACTAAAACTTGTGTGTGTGTGTGTGTGTGTGTGTGTGTGTGTGTGTGTATACACACTGGCGCACCTTGGTGTCTTGTTATGGGATCGATTTTCTTCCCCAAATCCAATTCAACAGGTCAGTCGTATTAGCAAACTGGAATGATAAGGATCCAGTTCCAACCTGGCCGTATACACAGGAATTTACAACTGCTCTTGAAAGGCTCTTTAAAGGCCTGTAGACTAGACCATAAACTACATGTGTTTGTCAGGCTTTAATGACTTGTCTTAGCACTCTGTGGTTGAAGTAAAAGGATTTAGGAGGGCCAGATATCAAATAGAGGGTGGATCCTTTTATCAGCCAAACAAGGCCAGGCTGTCATAGTAAAAACAGATACCCATTACTCAGACACACACACTTGAACATACACACTTAAGACACACGCACACACCAAACTGTGGGTGGGAATTTGTCTTCCACCTCTCAGCATATAGAAATGTCATCTTGAGTTGACAACACGTGCCTACTCACTTCATATACTGTAGGCCAGACCTGCCAGTCCAAAATGTTGTCAATGTGGATGGTGATTCCCTGGCAGATGCATTATATCATGTAATATAAATGGTGGTCTGGATCCTATTCACACTTGCACGATGGGGTGGGGGGTCTTCATGCCGGGCGGCTGTCCCTTTTTTACACAGACATCATTCCGGCTGTGTAACTACCTCCGCTGCCGGCTCAGAGGCGCAACAACAACAACATTCCATTTCCTTACCTTTTACACCGAACAACGAGGTGAAATTAAGGCCCAATGTTCCCACATTGAAAACGCCGTGCAACAAGGGGTTCTTAGCGTTTCCTTTGCAGACACTACAGATTGTGTGGATTGAGCGTGTTAGAAGCAAAAACCGGCCGATTCCAGTTGATGGCCTGTCGACCGGTGCATCTCTAAAAAGTATGCACTCGCACTAATGCAACAGTGTGAAATTTTAATGCACACAATCTCCAAAAATAATCGCATTTGCGACCATTATGGTCGCAGTCTAGAGCCCTGCGTACATTTTCCCAGAATGGCTCGCAGGCGAGGCATAGGAGGCTCGCCATGATTATATCCATCAAGTCAATTAGTAATGATGATGCCTGAAAAGCTGTCACTTTGATGTAAAGTCATTTGTTCATTTCCGCCCGACGTTGCTGCAGGTATCTGAACCACCGCTGTACAGTAGATGTGCACATCACTGCGCTGAAACAGATTGGAGACATGGATGTCATTTTCTCCACCCCACCCCCCTCTGTTCCTTATAAAGCCGTGGGACCCATTTTACGGACTTTTCCAGTGAGGAATATTGAAATTTACTCATATGTTAAACTGGTCTCCATGGGTTTTTCGGGGACTGGGAAAATCATACATATAAATCCTCTAGAATATATTATTAGGCAGGTTTCCTGTATGTGGTCCACGATTTGCCAGGTGACTTGATGCCTTACTCACTTCATTGTTTAGATTGATGTCTCTGCGTTCACAGTGGAGCATTTGAGCACCATGAAATATGGTGTCACTCTGAGCTAACTACTTTTTAATGGCCAGTCAAACTGTGTGCTAATGATGAACCTGCAGGTGCCACTAATAGCAATAACATCTTTTTGACACGTGGAAAGGAAAAGTATGCTTTGGAATGATTAGTATGACCACTAGGGGGTTGTAATCCTATGAGGTAAGACTGTTTCTGAAAAATAGCTTAGTCTTTTTTGGAGCACAATTGGATATCTTTATGTTAGCTTTGTTTGGCTTATTGACATGATAGCAACGCTCTATACGGCTTGTCGCATTACACTATGCAATAATATTTTATTTTTGAAACATGGCTTTGCTTTCAGTGTTTAGGCCTCAGTTATGAAGTGATGGTTATGATTGATTATGACACACTACAGCAGAGACATAATAGGTGGTAAAGTAATGCTTTAAGTTGCAATGCAGCAAATAATATTAGATTGAAACATTTAGCACAGTTTATGTTTCTTATCATCATCCAACTGAGAAGAACATAAAATAAATTGACAGCTGAAGGGACCTTCTTTCTTTTCTTTTTTATGTCCCACTGACAAGCTGAGTTACATTGAATGATAGCACGGCATGGCTGTGTATGGATTACTGTAGTACATCCTGCTGGGCCCCCCTGGGAACGGCATGCTGTATCATTCTGTCAACAGAACGTGCTCTCGTGCACTCGACATGCTGTCTGTGTGTGTGTGTGGGATAGCGTATTTCACAGGGCATTGGCCTATGCCAAAATCAACTAGCTGGCTTCCTCTGTCTTCCCTTCTCTGCCTCTTGCCTGAGAAAACACACCACAGCCTTGGGCTGCCTCTTCTGTGCCACCCCTGGTCCCCGGGTGCCTACATCATCATCTGACCTGTCCTGGCTTTCTTGGACCTGACATGAACCCCCCAGTCCTCATGAATCTTCCAGATAGAGCAATGTCTGCATGCCAATTCGCCTTTGAAACATTGAGAGAAGGAGGGGAGGAAGAAAAAGACAAAGTCGTGCTACTGAGGTTTGGACCAGTTCCATGTCACCGCAAGGCTCCTGTTTCTTTGCGGGATTAAGAACTCATTCACCACAGAGAGACGTCATAGTGTGTGATGGTAGTCGCGCTGTCTGCGCTGACGGATAAGTTGAGCTCCACTGTTACAAGACCAGGGGCACCGCCTCCTCACTACATCCTCCCTCTAAACGAATCAGACTGTTGTTCGGCCCAACATGCCATACAGCAACCCTTTCCATCATTTCAGCTATGAATCATACCTCTGCGATGATGCTGGTTTCCCTTAGGGTATATCATTGCCTTGCCTCTTAATCTGGGCAGATTTCTCTGGCTGTGCCTGCTACTGGGTTCTTCTACTATAGGGTTCTGTTTTTAGCATGCTCATGTTACTCTGAAATGCTGTACTGCATACCGTAATCCACCCACAGCGCCCATCAAATGTAATGATTCCAGGTGTGGAGTAGAATAGTATTAATAGACTAATAAAATTAAGGGAGAACTGCGCTTATGCCGCGCTTCCCTGTAACCTGGTGTTATCACAGCACCGGAAAACCTGTAAGTGGCATACTTTGATCTCAAACTTAAGTGTTGAGGGATTTGTTTTCCGGTGAGAGCTGGAGCCGAAGTTTTCCTGGAGAGGAATATAAAAATGAGTCGAGCCTGCGAGCTGCTACACGCTGTGCTTTAGAGGCCAATCGCTACTTCAAAAATACCTTCATTAAACAGCATTGTTTTAACCCTTTTCTGTTTTGGTTTGATTCTTCCATTTGCTAAACAGTGCAAAGCAGTTCGAGAACTAATGCAAAAAGTCCAGTTTAAACTTTACACTACCAATGAGGTGTGTGTGTGCGGAAAAGAAAAGGGGACCTATTTATAAGTTTGAACTTGTTGCATTTCTTCTCAGGGAACATGTAGTTTCATGGCAATACTCTGAGGAAGCCGGTGAAGCTCTCATCCATCTTTCAAACTGCCGGATTCTGTCTAAGTCACACACTAATTGGCCATCTGTCTCTCAAATCCTGACCTCTGTGTCCTCGGGCCAGAGCACGGTGGTCACTCCAGCATCCTAAACCAACCATACATTTTGCACCGAGGTGCACACAGGCAGAAAACACGAATGCTACACACACACGATAGGCTATGCCGAGCGGATGAACACAGTGATAGACTCAGCACTGAGACATGCACAGCACTGTAAGCTAAATATGGTGCGCAGAGGCCCTGTATTATCCAGGTGACTGGCATGTTAAAAACTCAGAACTGCAAAAGCCTTTTCCTCACAACCAACCACACATTTCGCACGTTAGTGTATATAAAACACTGTTCCACAGTTTTTCAGGGCCTACCCTGAGTAGGTACTTCTTTCGGCCCAAAAACAGCCCCCAAAGGAGATCCTACCGGATTGGTTCCTGCAGTGGAAAATTGCAGTTTCGTGCCGCCCCCTCTAAAACGACCTGCAAGTTCCTGCAGTGGAAAAGTGCCTATCGAGCCCTAACCCCCCTTTCTCCTCCCTTTCTATAATGTACCTTCGGGCCTCTCAATGCAGAACAATGTCCGATCAGCATTAAACTCCCTCAGGAGTCTCAAGAAGGAAGTTCTTTCAGTCTCGTATGAATTTTAAGAATCCCAAGATGCATTGCATATTCATGGCCCCCCTCAAGAGGAGGGTGTCAAGTAAAAAAAAACAATGTTTTTAACAATTATTGTTTAGATTTTAGCAAGAATACATAATATTTATCTGCATCAGTGTTATTTATGGATACAAACCCCTATAAAAAACTTTCTACTGCCGTTTGACTCAGCAGATGGAAGTGGGTGAACATATACAGATTTCTCCAACTACCCTAACAATACCATTATCATCTAGCCTACACCAGTTAATCAGAAATGTAAGAAAGACAAGAAGAAACATTTCATCAATGACTGACAGGTGGCCTTCAGAAACCAAGTTCAGAAACCAATTTTCTGCAACCTTCTTAAAAATGTGCAACTGAAAAAAAAATGAAACACCCATCAAACGTTATAATTTTTATGGAGGAATCTGTTACCAGACGTATCAAGATTCATACCACATTTGCAACAAATATTCAGAAAATATTGTGTTTTTGTCAATATTGCGCGGGGGATAAAGCCCTTGCTACTTAAATGTTGAAGCAAGCCAGCGCTAACCAGCCCACAAATTGGCACGACCAATCGCGGTACTCGATGTCTGTGTGCCTTCTCAGAAGACGCCTCAGACTTTCCCATGAATCTCAGCATTCCAGTGGTTACATGGTCAAGAAGGACGTGCGTTCGTAAGCGAAATTAAGCAACGTGACATTCAGCGGAGCACCTGTGTGTGTGTGTGTGTGTGCGTGCTGATTAAGTGTCCGGTGTGCTCATCCAGTGCGGTTAGCGCTGACCGAGGCAGGCAGATGACAGTGGTGAGATATGTGATGCTCTGCACCACGGCAGGTAATGAACTGGCGTGGCTGCCACTCGTCTAGTCCATCCTCAGGAGCAGGAAAGGTGATCCGTCTTTCCGTCTCTGAGGGTGAACTGCTACAGTACTTGTCCAGTATGCGAACCACTGATAGCGGGAGACAGACAGAGAAAGGGGAACGGGGCAGCAAGGAGGGAGGCTGTGATAGCCATACACAGGAGAGGAGGGCAGAGGAAATTAAGCAGCAGAAGGAGAGAGAGAGATGGTGGCAGAGAGATGGAGAGGAATGGATAAGCAACACGTTGGTATGCCGGGGGAAATTCACTCCCCGTTCTTCACCCCCTAGACTGCCACCAAGGGTTTTCATTATTCTCCCCTTTACTTCTCAGCTAATTATCATTATCATTGCGGGGGGATAATTACCATTTAACTGGCTAACACCCATGTAGACTGCTCAGCCTGGAGTCACACACATAAGGTTATCAATAGCTACGTGAATGCAGTTTTATATATGGCTAATTATACGATTTGGGCTTTGCGATAACTGAATAGGAAGTGAAATCTGCTATTATTCCTTGTGCATATTGGAGAGACTGATTCAGGGGGAAAAAAGCTCCTGAAATAAACTGACGAATGTGGAGCCTTTTAATTAAATGCTATGGCTCACTCTGGAGTATAAATCAGACAAACTCCAGGGTTATGGAACAACGGGAAGTCTCTAAAATCTTCTGCATGCTGGTACAGGACTGGGCATGTGCTGGGAGTTTCTATCCTATGAGGATAAAATCCTGTCAGGGCAGGGGTCAATAAGGTTCTTCCCAAATCCTTAATAGCCTTAAGTCAAGCTGCGGTGAGCTATTATTCATTCATTAAAACAAAGCAAAGAATGAATAATATAACTTTTTAAATAGAGTAGACTTATTTGAATGATTGTATTATCATCATTTCAGCAGATTTGATCTGCCGCCCAGTACGAGACCTGTAGCACCAATGACTCATAGCAAAGAGTAGTAGCCAAGTCTGTCAAGGAGTCTTCTAAATCCCTCGCTGGCCTTTTGCTGTTGCAGCTGACGCCTAACACCTGATGAATGTTCTCTCCATCTGCTGGAGCTCAACTCGGGGTCTCAACGCTAACGCAGGCCTAACCGAGAGGGGAAATTCATTAGATGTGCCCTCCCCTACAGAGGCACAGAGAAAGACAGATACGGAGACTAAAACAATAGGTAGATTCGGATAGATAGGTAGGAAAAAGGTAAAGATTTACAGGGGGAGGAGCTGAAAGATAGCAGCTAAGGAGTGTGACGAACAGTTTGGCAAGGCCATTGGAATGTTGTCCGCTTGCCGCAGAGGACCTCATGACAAACAGGAGACACATTCACTTTGACCCCAATTATTGGAGGTGTTTCTTTCCACCAGTTAATCCACAGCATATAGGGTGGCCTCTGCCCCTTCCCCCACTAAGGTTTGCTTTTCCACCCTGCTGCTTGCCCCACAAAGCCACAGGGTCAAACGCACATGTCTGTTGAGTGAGATATTTCTGACCTGTTATGAAGCAGTTGAGTGAATATGTAGTAGCAATGACTGATGTTGTTGGCCTTGAGAAATTAATGGTCAAACCAGTGTGTCTCTGTCTGCAGTTTTAACACGCCTACATAGGTTCTAGTTGTAGACAATGTAAAGATATAGAGTCATACCCAATATAATATGTGATCCGATTTTAGGCTACAATATTTATGTAATCCATGTTGTTTTGGAATTGTGTCAAATATGTACATTTAGTTCCTATAGATTAGTTTAATATAACTAAAAGATTGCATTGGCACGGTTATTCTTGGATAAGGAAAATCTTCTTTAGAGAACTTCGGGCAGAACCTTTAGTAAAACGTACTTATTTGTATGTAGTTTTATTTAGCAATGTTTCCTGAATTATGGTCTTTGTACAGTGTGTAGTGAGGGAACATTCCTTCTCCGAGAGCCTGATAAAAAAATCCAGTGTTTTATAATTTCATAGACTCAGAATGTATTTTACACTCATAAACTCTTATTAATAAGCTGCATTTTCACAAATACTTTTATTATTCTTGACCCCTGCATTCTTTCCTTTGTCCTTCTGTAGTTACAGGGCTGCAGCAGTATGTTCATAAATATAATTCTCTGGTTAAAAATCTGACCAGCGCTTTCCCTTTCCTGCCTCCACAGAGACACTGATGGATTCCACCACGGCCACAGCAGAGCTGGGCTGGACGGTTTCCCCCGCGTCAGGGACCAGTGAAAACAGCGTAAGTGACCCGGTCTGCTTAAGACTTGTGCTTCCCACAGATCATTAATTCAATTCAATTGTTACACCATTATATAACTACTTAAATCGTTAAAACAAAACTACATGACACTGGCATAGTTGATGAAGTTATATATGCATGGTGCCTCTCCCTTATTTGATTTTAATAGCTCTGCTAATGTGTCACATCACTCAGTCTACCGTGAGAGGGCCAGTTGCCAGTGTTTTGGTTTCACACATTCAGGTTAAAGTTCAATTGAGTCCACCTGCTCTCTGTACTGGGTCAAATTAAACAAAAGATGGGAAACAAAAGGAAAATGAAAGAAAACAAAGTGTCAGATTTGGCATAGAAAACTATACAGTAGTAATTCCTAAGTTCTTAAGAATCTTTACTGAGAGTTTATTAAATGTTTATTAAATTGAGTAGTTTCACTTTTCAGATTCTGTAGAAATCTTTTTTATTTTTTATTTTCCCCTTTTCAGTAGGTC
This sequence comes from Percopsis transmontana, assembly GCA_025447815.1. Classification (NCBI taxonomy): domain Eukaryota; kingdom Metazoa; phylum Chordata; class Actinopteri; order Percopsiformes; family Percopsidae; genus Percopsis; species Percopsis transmontana. Next base: position 5,312,490 of record JAOEHI010000020.1, read on the forward strand.
TGAATATTTACCACTTCCATGGTTGGTTAGATTTTACTCCCATTAATGATTTCAGTTTTGTGCTGACCTAATGTGCACTCTCTGTCCCATGACAAACACTTACCAACAGCTATAAACTTATAGCAAATACCTATGTTCAGATGCCAGGCATGAAGCTATGTGTTATATGGGCTCCAGGGGCGTTTGATGCATGGTATTTCCACATGGTGTGCCAGGGCCTTGGTTTCGTCTAACCACAAGCCAGCCAGGCCCACTTGGAGGCAGCCAAAGTCTTAGGCCCCCTCACTTCGTCCTCCACCACAAGACGAGTCCAAAAGAAAGACAAAAAAAAGTTGTAGACTTATTTGCTGGTGCATTTCAGAAAAACACTCCCTATTTTATTCAATTATTTATGCTTCTGTGGTTTGTGTTCAAGCTGGTTTGAATTATCCTCTATCATGCTGTGTGTCTTTAAGCACCAAAAAAAGGGAAGGGGGGTGGTGGGGTAAATGGTTCTACAGATAGTTTGCCTTCAACAGTACCACGATACAACTTCAAAGTTGTTCAGCATTAATTCTTCTCTCCCAACCTGAGGGCATGTACTCTCTCCTAGAATCAATACCAAAGAACAAACACTGGTGTCTTCCTGCCCCACTTAGTTCTGGATTCAATTTGAACGAAGAGAGCTTTGCGACCACCCCCACTTCCCCTAACAAAGTGGGGTATCGTGCAGGCTGTTCACATCGTATCTTCCTTTCATCTTTATAAAACGTTAGATTAGCAAAAGAGTCGCACATGTCTTGTCCGATTATTTGGGAAATAATACATAGAAACCTCAGACTTGAAACCAGGAAGTGCCACTGATAAAAGGTCTGCTTTGCGAAAGAGGCAAAGAAAAGTGAATTTTGGGTCTCCGTACAGTACATAAAAGACAAGAACAATTTGTGTTAGACTGTCTCATTCTTTTCCTGATACCCAAATCGTGTGTTTTCTTACTTAAGGCTTACTTATTGCACTTTTTAATATGCTGTAACTAATTTTCTTGCTTAAAACTTCTTCTTAAAACTCCTTCTCATTCAAAAGCATTCCTCATAGTTTTCAGTGTAACCCTGCCTTGGTGCACAATAAAATGCATGTTCATAGGTTCTTGGCTTTAGTCAGGTATAGATTGGCCTTCTCATCACTGACGCTATGGTTTTACTATGATATGCTTGAGCTTGTCAAAGGCACAGTCCATTAAGAAGGGAAGATTGGGGGAGATGCAGATAGCTTGTCCTGTACGGCCCAAGGCAACAGGTGTGGAAACGGAGCTCGGTTTCTCAATATAACAGCAAGAGGTTCTTTACAGAAGCTATTGTCTTACACACATGCATGGCTTCACGGGCTTAGCTGATGGATCAGTAACATTCAGCACAGTGCCATACCAGCAGTTGGCTTTCACTACTCTGTATAGCTTCATGAAATATATCCTAACCTGTTATATGATACATCCACACACAATGGAGGTACAAGTAACAAAGACAAATCCTAGTCACTCTGTTACCTTGGCGGAGAAACAAAATGTTGACTCCTGCTCTGCTATCTGAGGTCTATTTTAAATTATTAAAATAGACCTTTAAATAGTAATTTGTCAAAATGTCGATTGAAGTTTTCTTTTAACAAGTATTCCAGAGTTATTTACAGTATATGAAACAACACTACATCTCAATGTGTATAAATCAGGTATAAATCTCTCTCTCTCTGTACAACTAAGCTGTTCACTCATTTTATCATGTAGAAAGCCAAACTACAGCTGTAACAGAGCCAGACAATAGACATCTTAATTTTTCTCTTTAATAACTCCTCAAACATTGATAACCGTGTAATATTTACCACTCCAGTGTTTCTCCCAAAGGCAGTGTGAGAAGGTAGAAAGGAGCACACGGGTAACTAAAATAAAAAAAGGGAATAGGAAGGCATCATAATAAAAAATAAAAATTTAACTTTATCAATATTCTAGGGCAGGATAGTCTAGTGGTCTGGGTGTTGGACTCTCAGCCGGATGGTTGTGGGTTCAAGCACCAGAGTTGGCCGGCCTAACTGCCATGGGTAAAGAAAATCTTATAGTGAAAAATAATCCTGATCACCCTCGACCTAGCAGAACGCAGCTTTCCATTTTAACCCCATACTTTTTCACGAATATTCTCCGCTTGGTTAACAGTGCGCTACTGCTGACTGGTAGTGTTGAAATGGAAATGTGTATACACGTAGTCTTCGTTGACCCGTGACTGGGAGCCGAGGTTCGGCTGAGAATCTGTTGTTTAGCACAAGGCTATGGGAAAGGCCAGCGATACTGTAGCAGAGCAGTGCGCCCTGTGTGTGGAGCTGAGAGAGGTGTGAACATTGGGTCGGACCTCCTGACCTCCTGCTTTGGTGGAGCGCTGTCAACAGCAGTCATTTAGAAATAGACTTATGGCTCTTGGGAACATGCCGTTATAAGGATAACTGAGGTCTTCTATGCGGTGCGGGAACATAATGAGGTGGTATGCAGGTGTTGGGATAGCATTATGGATCTGTCATAAGCTGCAGCACCCGGGCGTTTCTAGAGCCAGTTCAGGATACACCACCTAGCACAGTGGCATTGAATGCGGGGAAAATAATGTAGAAGGAAAAAACTATTTTTTTATCAGTTCAACTGTTGACAAATGTACTAATTTTAAGTCGCTTTGGATAAAAGCGTCTGCTAAATGCTGTAAATGTAAATTATTCAAATTTAGAAATACAACAGATTTTGGTTTATGATTCTAACCTAGGGTTAGTGATTATGTTATGATTCCACTGGGTTTAAGGATACAGTAAGTCCTTTAGTGAAAGCATATGTCTGACTAAGATGGCATTTCTTTTCTTCTGGTGCTTAACTAATTTGTTAAAACACATGTCATCTTAGCCGCCACTGCAGATGGTGCTGACCACTAATTTGCCATGTTTCTCAATTAAAGTGAGTCTGTAAAACTATACCTCGCCATGCAGTAGCCTCTTCGTTTCAGTGAAAGACGACTTTCTTTGTGTGGTTATAATTTAGTGAGCACAGAAAGGATATTCCATTGTTGGCATAGGCCATTGTCATGCTTTTTATGCGTCCCAAGGAAATATGAAAACCTAATCCACATGTAGAGTTGCAGAATTGAGGTCAAAGAAGCAATAGGAAGCTTGTTTGTTTACTTTCACATGTTGTGAATTAAGGAGTGGACAACGTTAACTGAAGCTGATTGAGGCAGACATGTCCTCTTATACTGTATCTGTGTGTGTGTGTATGTCCTCTCTGTCTGAGGCTCAGCTCTACTCCTACAGGATTTGGCCTGCTTTGATTCTCTTTTAGTAAATGAATGCAGAGAGCGGGTGTCATTTGTCCCAATTGAGCCTTGTCCCTCTAGGGCAGGCACTCTTCTCCAACAGATTTCCCACCAGTGCAAATAGGACAACTTTGCCCCAGTTTTCCACTGGCTTCCACTGTCGCTTTTTGCCTAAATTATTGATTTACCTTTTTCAGAGACAGAACGGGAAGCCTATGTAATGTGGCTCTTCAGTGCTAAAGCCACCCGAGTTCGATTCAAACCCAATAGTGACAAGATGTGAGAAATACACAATTGAGCGGTCATATGACCTTGTGTAAAACAGTGGACCTTCCGCCTCCTTTCCCATTGTAAGCCAATGAAAACTGCAATTATTGTGTTAAAACATTGAAATGCTTTTAATGTTTTCTGGGTCTGGAGTAGCGTAGACAGATATCTTGAAGCAGAGAAGTTACAAGACACTGTGCAGAGCTGCAACGGGGCCCCACAAGCCTTTTTTTCCCCTTTCGGACGGTGAATGATGCTGTCTTTGGGGATTGTTTCAGCTGTAGCATAGCTCTACTCTATAACTCAGGCCTTACCCTCCCTTCCGCTTGGTTTTACAGATAAAGCAGACAGCCACCATCAAGGAGACTTATAGATTGCAGGTCAGCTGAGCTCTCGGTGGCAGTGGAGTTATTGATTCCGAACCTCATTCCCAGAGAGCATCACTGAGCCGCAGCATTCCATGTAGCTCTAGAGGAAGAGGGGAGCAGTCTCTATGGTTCCCCACCATACTGTAAACACTGCAATCCATACTTCTTCTAGACAGGTCTGCTGAACAGTTGAGCATTTGTCAGTCATTACTGCTGTTCTAGCATAGTATAAATGACAGCTTATTTGGCTACTGTATTTTGTTTTTGTGACACAAGGCAGATTGGAATGTTGCCTATTAACAATGTGTTCTAACTACAATTGAAAGTAAATCAGTATTTGTTTAATTGCCAAGTACGACCAAAGTAAAGTAATTTGGCTTGGCGGTAATGGTAATACAGAGGTAGCAGGGGTATGTGGAAAGCACTGCGCATGGCATCAATTGCAGATGCCTTTCCTATAACATAAATATTAATTACACACCGCCGACCATATCTGCACAGAATATTACTTTACATTTCATATTTAGCATCCAACCATATTCTGCGCATTGTGCTTTTGGCTGTTAAACAAAATACTTTCCAAGGAAGTCATTCATGTCAAATCAGTGCTATTTGGATCTCGCTCTGTGCTGCTGGTCCTTGCTGTTAACATGGCCACTCAGATAAACAACATTCCTCATAAGGTGGCGGCCCTGTTTCCAGTGTCATCACAGGGCACCTCTTACTAATTCTTTTTGACACCCACCACCCCTCTTGCCCTCACTTTCTCTGCTTAAAACACACGACCCGTCAGGAGCCCGTTAAAATATTGAACCAGGGGGGTAAAGCTGTGGAAATGAAGACGTTTCTTTCAATTTCACACTCCGGACGTGATTGTTAGGCTCTTATTGTGTCCCATTGGCTTCCCTCCACTGGTTCTGATGAAAGGAGGTTACAAATAAAAGCCATGACAGGACAGAAAGGAGCCCTCCATCAAAACACATTTTGTTTGTGGTCTTTCTCAAACCCTGGTCAACCTCGTCCCAACTTCCAACACTTCCAACACTTTCTTCTGTAGCTTCTCCACACTCCACCGCTCGTTAGCAGCAACCTCTATCTGTCTGTCGGCTTGGTCGGTTTATTTAAGGCTGTTGCAGTGCTCGAAGAAGGGGATGTCACACTTTGTCAGCTCTTGTTTAATCGGCCCACATCACCCTGCCAGTGGTGAAAGGGTCTGTGGCTGCTAGCAATGTGCTCACCGTGTGTAGGTAGCCTACCATTTAGCAGGCGAATTCTTCATTAACTGATCCACCAAACACCCAAATATGTGCAAACTCTAGAAACAGAGGGTAAAATAAGCCCGTCAGCAGGCAATGCAGGTAATTTGTAACAACAACATTCACATAGCTCTTGAAATAAGAGAGGTGCTTGACTGGAGTGTTGTTTTTTTTAGGAAGGCGGTGACAATACAATACAAGTATATAATAAAACTTGTATTGTATAATACTGTAACCTACTTTGAAATCCTGAATTAAATTTCCTCTTTCATCTCTGTGTTTGCATATATTTACAAGGAAATATATAGACCAATGAAATGTATTTTTTGCATAATTAATTTTATGCTCATTAAACCCGATTGGTAGAGTCAACCTTGATGTCTACAACCCAAACAGGGTCTTATTATGTTTAGAGTGGAGCTGTTTATGTGCAGCTAGACAATGCTTCTATAAAAAGTTTTAGTATTAAGTATTATGTTTATGGAGCATGTCTTGATGTGTGTATGGCTTTGTGTGTGGTTTGGTTTGACCCTTGAAGTAGTTTGGCGTGTGGGTCAACAGCAACCCCAGCAGTGATTAACTAGGGCATGGAAATTAAGAACAAAAGCTGTTCCAGTTTGTACAAGAGTGTTTGATAGAACGCCGGCCACTAACAAGAAAGGTGACTTTCTTCTCCCAATCAGTCTAAAACTCTGTCAAAACCCTCGCTAAGTGGTCACTAATTTGGAAGATTATGTCAGCTGTGAAGTGAAGAGTAAAGGGCAGAAGGGAGCTGTTAGGAGGTGGTGCAGGCTAGGCCCTGTGCGACTTGGCTGTTGGGGTTAAGAAAAGGATGAGGTTGAGGTTGTGACTTGCTCTGTGTTTAGCATGCGTGGAGCCCCAAGGTATGTTCCACAGCCAAGTGGATAGCATCACCGCAGAGGCTGCATCTGGAGTTTGTAAAAGCACAGATTGAATTTTGTGTATATTATGTGGATATTAAAAAAAGAGAAAAAAGAGAGCGAAAAAAAGGGAAAAAATATTTTTTTATTATTATAAATATAATTGGTCTTTTTTCTTTATATTATTTCCTATACCTATTATTACTTATAATTATATCCAATTATATTGCATTGTGACTATTATTTAGGGATGAGGGAAAAATCGATTCATGTGAGTATCGCGATACCCAATTTAGATGCATTATAACACTTGCATAAAAGCAGGACACACTATCTCATGAATCTTGGAGGAGTGAGGCGCATTTCTCCACTTTATGTAAAATATTGACAGTAATTGGTTTCTTTCTGCCTCCAACCCAGACAGAGTCAAGATTACTTCACCTAATAATTCAATAAATTCAGAAAATCGATTTTCTACTGTATCTTCACAAATTGTGAATTCTATTTTTTATTTTTTATTTAGTGCATTTGCATTTTAGAAATGACTTGACCTAACTCTTTTGTATAGAGTCTAGCATATGTTCTTTATAATGTATAAATTATGCAGGAGTCTTCAGTGAATGCCCTCTAAATGTCACTTAACCCGCTAGCCTGTACAAAATGCTAGAGAGAATATTGTACCCTGCCCACACATCCACCCACCTTTAAAATGCTTTTCACACACAAATGATTTAGAGGATATAAGAACAAACATCCATTTTCAATTTCTTTAGCTCTGGCTTAAGGCTTAATAGAAATGTAATAATTATTGCCCACTTGGCACCTGATTGTCCTTGTGGAATGGGGGTATCGAGTGCCGACCTTCTCCCCACAGTTTCCTCCATTTTTTACGGAAGATTTTACCGTCATAGCCATTTGAGGGTTTATGGTTAGGAGGTGTTGGGGGCTTGCCCATGTTAAATGTGGACTTGCATAATCCATCTTTGTATAGCGTTAAATAAAATCATGCCATGACTGACTGTCGACTGTGTTTTACTCTGTTGGCCTACAGTGGGAAGAGGTGAGCGGTTATGATGAAAACATGAACACCATCCGCACCTACCAGGTCTGCAATGTGTTTGAAAACAACCAGAACAACTGGGTCCGGACCAAGTACATCCGCCGGCGAGGTGCGCAGCGCATCCACGTGGAGATGAAGTTCTCGGTGAGGGACTGCAGTAGCATTCCCAACGTGCCGGGCTCCTGCAAAGAGACCTTCAACCTGTATTACTACGAGACGGACTCCGACACGGCCACCAGGAGCTCCCCTGCCTGGATGGAGAACCCCTGGATCAAGGTGGACACCATCGCGGCCGACGAGAGCTTCTCCCAGGTTGACCTCGGGGGCCGCGTGATGAAGATCAACACGGAGGTGCGGAGCTTCGGCCCCGTGTCGCGCAACGGTTTCTACCTGGCCTTCCAGGACTACGGCGGCTGCATGTCGCTGATAGCCGTGCGGGTCTTCTACCGCAAGTGCCCCCGCATCATCACCAACGGGGCACTGTTCCAGGAGACGCTGTCGGGGGCGGAGAGCACCTCCCTGGTGGCGGCGAGGGGCGTGTGCATCCCCAATGCCGAGGAGGTGGATGTTCCCATCAAGCTGTACTGCAACGGAGACGGGGAATGGATGGTGCCCATTGGCCGCTGCATGTGCAAGGCAGGGAACGAGGCCGTGGAAAATGGAACCGTATGTAGAGGTAAGGCCCTTTTTTTTTTGCGCACTGTTTTTCATCAGCTCAGTTAAGCCCGCTAAGCCACCCAGCTCGGACCTCGTAACAGTGTAATGGAAACGCTGAAGCATACAGTCCATACAGAGCCTGTGTCTGCCAGGGCGCACTGCACCGTAAACTGTTGAGGTGATCCATTTATTTCTGTTGAAATGGCGGTATAAGCTAGTGATATATGGCCAGGGATTGAACAGGCTGACGGGATGTGCACACTCTCAATCTAAGGTATTTCACGACAAACCATCAGATATTTCCATATGAATGATCGTTGCTCTTTAGATTTGATTTTCCAACAGGAATGCACCGCTGAATATCATTTCAATTACGGTTTGATTGGAAAATACTTGCTGCCTCTTGAAGTGAAGGACTGTCGAGCGCGTTTTGTTCATGTCTTCTGGGATAAGTGCCTATCACAGGTGTTAGGACTACAGTCATGGCTGGTCATGTTGTGGTATTTATATCTCCTCCTTATCTTCTCCAATGATGTCATTTTAAACTTCCATTCTATAGTTTTAAGTAATAGGCCCCATTTTTCCTATTCAATGCAAATTACTTTCAGATGAAATGTGTTTTTTTTTTTCAGTGGGTGAACATACTGCTCATTTTATTATTTTTGCTAGTGGGAAAAGGCCATTAGCTTATTTTGAACTATGGCCTACAGAGCTGGTCTGTTATTAGGATTATGTACTATAAAATTCCTCCCAGTTAGGGAAGAACAATCCAAAATCCTTGCCTTCATTTTCCTTCCCTTTGTCTTGGTTTCAAAAAGAATCCCTCATGAACAAATCGATTTTGCCATTTCTCCACATCGATTCTCCACCTACATTTACCTGTGCCGCGCCCCGTCCTTTCTCTGGCGGGCGGTATTGACTCAGCGTGCATGGCTTTTTGAGAGGAGCAACGTGACAGCCAGTAGCCTGCAGACAGGCCCGTGCTGATCCAGCGCGGCACAACAAACCACCCACCTGCGCTGTGTTGCTGCCTCTCTCACACGCCTGCCTGTAATTACCGCACGTCCTCCAGTGTCTGTGCTGCGAGGGTAGACAAGTAGCATGGACCGCCCCACAAACAGTGCCAGTGCCTATTCATGACTACTAATGAGTACAGGGCCAGCTCCTTCCTTAAGGAATACAGGCCAATGAGTGCCGTGTGAAGACAGCTAGCTTGCTATGGCACGCCGCTCTAAGAGCCCCACCCCTGCATAATTACACAAATCTGCTTGTTTTTTGACCTACATTTGTACACTGTGTGGGTTGGGTTGGACTATCTCAGGGGTGTCCCCAGTCACGGTGGTTTCTGTGTTAAACAGGATTGTTATACAATTAAATGGGGTCCGTTCAACGCAGAAGACGTGTCGATCCATCGAATATCCTCACAGCACCAGGCATTAGAGCGCTTCACCTTGGTGTACACATTCCCACACAGGCAGCCTATTCAACTCTCCTCATTTACAGTTGCTGGCCACTCAGAATAAAGGCTCCATTGACCGTCGCTTTCATCTTTATTGGCCCGCCCTATTGTAATGAGAGTCATGGGTCCACGCACAGCAAGGCCAACTGTAGACACACCAGAGACACACACATGCATACTGCACAAGCAATCACATAACCACAGACACGCAAATAGAGTGGATTTTGACAGTTCCTCTGTGTCACTGTATACTCGGTCACACAGACACACACACACACACACCAAGACCATTAAAGCTTTATGAGGAGGATGCATTACTGAGAGTGGGGCTGTGGCATGCAGCACAACACAGAGAAGTATGGCTCCATACGATAGTTAGGAGAGTCGGTGTACACAAGAATGGAAGTGTGTATGCCACCAAAAAGGAAAATAAAACCAATAAAGTTGAAAAGGGACATTACTCTGCGGTCAGCCCATTGTTCAGAAGGAGGGCTGCCACCAATTGGTGTGGGCTCTATTCATCAGCCTCAAAATTGAAAGTTGATATCGCTCCATGAGACTGTGGTCAGTCATTGCCTTTCAACTGCCAGAAGTCGGGTAATGAATTGATTCATGAAAGATGCGCTTTTTGCCTGCCGATGTCATGGAATAATGAATTGATTTGTGAAAGATGCCCTCTGAGGGATCATAACATATCCTCTTTCATAGCAGAATATATACAAAGCCAGAGAGACAGCAGGAAGCAACCAAGATGGAAGACAGCGCACCATTTGTGCTACACTATTAACATTGCAAGTGGCGCTTGCTTTTGTCACAATCTCAGCGTCAAAACCCGTAATTACTAATGTAACAATTAAATCCTTGGCAGGGCTTCCGACAAACAATTACCCTTACATGAAATCTGTCAAAATATTGACAATGGATCGAAGAATTACTGAAGTCGTCTTCTCCATAATCGTCTTACGCGCAAGATTAAGTTTCCTCGCCAAGAAGTGTCCGGAGCGAACACACCCCGCCAGGAAGCAGAGACGGCCCTCAAAAGATCTTATTTCCCCTCATCGCTTTAAGGAGACAGTGCAGTGCAGAGACACACAGGGTCCTGTTTTGCCTTTTGCCCTACACATGAAAAGCACTCTCTCCGGCGGGGCACAATGGGAGCCATGTTCATGGGTGGAAACGCAAACTCCCTTAACAATGCCCATGTGTGTTTTCCCACTGTAATCTGATCATCTAACCCCTGTGCTATTGTGGGTTGAAGGGTCTCGACTGTGGGGAGTGTGGCTCATATTATGGGGCAGCAAAGGTTTAGATGCGGGCACACAGTGATAATATCAGTTTCGTTCATGTGTTGGTTTTCTTCAAGTGTACATGGGGGATGGAAGCTAACGATGTTAAACACTCATTGCTGCCTATGTAGCCAAGCAGCCCTGATTTGTCAGGAGAGCAGTCACCACTGCGCGCAGCGTGGCAGTCGAGGTTGTCTGGATAGAAGACATTGTTACATAGCCGACACGATCCCCTATCGACACGCAATGGAAATCCCTGTGTGAAGCCCCGAGACATTTTGACAGAGAAACCAATTACTTACCTGAGAGAGATCAGTACGTAGACGTGGAAAATGTCACCTCATACTAGTTATTGCATCTTACTTCTATATAACTATACTGTACAAGGACAGCTGTTGTTTGGTGATTAGATTAATACAAGTCAGATATTCGACTTCATTTTGTACTAGTTCAAAAACGAATGTAATACATCTCAGTTAACATATCATTACAGCTTACACATAGTTAAACACTCACAAGAAGCTAGTGTCCCTCAGGTCAGATACAATAAAAACAATGTTTTTATTGTAAAAAACACAAAAAACAATGTTTTTATTGACACACTAGAGGTGAACACAGGCCTACAGGTTCTGTGGGCTTCCCTGTAGATTTTGGTTGCACGTGTCTTGTTGGCTTTGTCACACCTGTGGGCGGCAGGCACGCTTGAACATGTGGTTGTGATGTCTGCGTGATGCGTTTAAAATTCATTCATTAAATGACAGGAAGCTTTCGTTGTCTTTCTATTATTTGTATATCTATTAGCAGTCCAATTATTGACGCATTAAAAAAAGTCTTCGATTCATCAAAGGTCTTTTAAATAGCTCTTACTCAACCAATATGTAGTACAGGCACACAGGGTAAAGTGACAGTGCTTTTATTCGTTGTGCAGTGTTCAAGCTAATTGTAAAATAGTGAAATATATATATATATATTTATGTAACTTTCAAATTTTAAAATGTTTTTGTTTGCCCAGACCTATAATGTATGCCACAGGCCCCACAGTATTCAGTACTGTAAGTCACATGGAGGAGAAAGATTCTAGGTGACGGTGTGGAAAATGGAGCGAAAACAATGGTGCCTCTATTAACGTGTCCTTGGTGAGGTCTGTCTCATCAATAGGTCTGCATAGGACTGTTTTGGAAAGCAGGCCCAGTGCTACTAGATTAAGGAGAAGAGCTTCAGCCAAATGTAGCAGTAGATAAAGGGAGTTAGTGGGGATTGAGAGCAAAGGTAGGCGCTGGGCTCAGGGAGACGTGATGGAAATGAGGAGGGGATGTGAGCGGGGAAATGAGGCCCCTAACCCACTGTCAGAATACCAATTACTGCAGCTTTTCATCTAGAGAGGGTTTAGGGGTAGAAATCAGCGTAGCACAGACACATCCACGGCACTCCCTTTATTTCCCTGGGTGATCCTGCCTTTAATGGCAGCTCTAATTGACTGACGGCGTGCAGGGAACAACCACGCAGATGGCTGTATGATTGTCCCCTGTGCTGGAGTCAGACCTAAGTAAAACAAAGCCAACACACCCCCCTCAAGGCTCTTGATGTGTTGCACGTGCAAACAGACACACCAAGGAGGGTCTGCATAGGCCAATGGCAAAGGGAGAGAGAGAGAGATAGATAGAGAGAGAGAGAGAGAGAGAGAGAGAGAGAGAAGCAGCCACAGAATGTCTGACCATATATTCACATTATAGCGAAGGCAGTGCTTATCCTTGATTGATGGTGGCTGCAGTTACAAGCCTTTTAGGAAGCACACTGAATCCACATTAGCGCTCAAACAGATGTTAATTACCGCAACGTTTGCCCACTAAATAGCAGCGGCTAATTTCTAGTAACTGATCTTTTAAGTTTTAAACTAACAAAAAAAGCATCTCGATGTGTGCTAGCCAGTGGCCGAGCAAGGGGTCCTTTCAGCCCCTCAACAGACACCCCGCGGGGTGCAGTCAGCAGGCTTTATTCCGTCTTACATTCTGGGAAGGCGTTCCAGTCTGGACGGGTGTCTTTCTTTCTTTCTTTTTCCATTTTAGTTCCTGCACCTTTTGCACATTCAAACAATATAGAGAAGGAGACAGAGAAGGAAGTGAAAACAGACAAGGGAGAGAAGAGTAAAATGCAATGCATGCTTGATACATTATTAGTATCAAGTACACAAAATCAGTCCCACATGCATCATGCAAAATGAGGAATACACACAAACAGTATCCGTGTTTCATTATGTGTTCATTTAGTATGTATTCCTTTAGTATTTTTAGTATATATATGTATTTTGTCCATTTCTTTCAAAATTCCCACATTCCCACAGCTTATCGTCCTTGTTTGCAGGGCACATCCATGACACGTGAATGCGATAACACGAGCTGAGATGTCTGCAAAATGCCCCCGAGCTCAGAGATCACGGCTTGTTAGCCGTGCAAACCTTTTCCATATGTCCCACTATTTCTCCTAGTGCTTGTCCTTATCTCACACAATCTCTGGAATCCCCTGTCTGGGCTGTACCCACCGTCTCTGTCTTTCTCTCCAATCCATCACTGTCCGTGGGCGCTTTTTATCTGAACGCCGCAGTAGGGCCTGGTTCTCACTAGAGACACCTCTGTATGTTGGATCGCAGAAGCGGGTGACAGTTATCTGGTGGTTCTGGTCGGGGACACTGCTGGGATAGGCCTCCTGAGACCTCGCAATTCTATCCCTATGGGTCGGCCGAGCTTGCGATTGTTTTGTTTTTCTCATCGTGAATGCAGCCAGGGCGATGTCAAAACAAGCCCCCCGCTACCCTCTCATATGTCCTCCACTCTATCGACCCATCACATGCTGATGGATTGCACGTCTGTCTGGCAAATGACAAGAAACAAGCAGGTCCCCTGTTAAACACAGGGGGATCCCTCTGGAGTTTCACTGACCTTGTTTTCCACTGATGTATGAGAACGCGGCAGACAAGAGTACATAGATATTGTGTTGAAAACGGTTGACCTACATTAGAACTGTCCTGAAAGTAAGAGTAGAGAACAAGCTAATACATTTTTTAAATTGGCGACTTGGGCTACGTAGGTTTCATGGCCATAGTGGCCCAGAGATGAGAACAGCTGTTCACACACGACCCCTTTGGTCGTCGCTAGAAGGCTAAAGTTGAGACGGTATTCTGTTTTCATGCTTACTGGCATGGCTCTTTTTTAAGAAGCTAACGCTGCAAAACAACCTGATATTGTAATACTGTCCGAATGGTGGTATTGTCGGCTCCGACCGTTTTTATTCATTAAATTGCTTAGCGTAGAACAAATAATTTTGGAACACAGACTAAACGATGCTAATCTTTCCCTCCTTTGTGTTGATCTTATGTAATCAGTATACCTATGTAGTTAACAAGAGAATCAACTTACAATATAATAAAGAAGAAAGAAACCTTTACTGTTATGCCAAAAATTTAAGATGTTTCAGAATAGATGAAATAGGTGATTTACAAATACACTGACTGATGTCTCTACATTACTACTGACTTTGCACTCCTTCAAACAATATTGTACCGTATTACATAATATTGTACTGTATTCATAATTAGCATATTACACTGTAATATGCTAATTTTGTCATAATACTCTGTATATATTTGGTGTCGTCAACAGGTAATGATTTTCTGCTGACTGTTCTAGAAGGTTCTTTTCCAGCTAAAAGGTCCTTGGTTCGATCCCTGTAAAGTATACTTGTAAAAGATCACCTATTCCTATCTGATCCTAAATACTTGTTCTTACTGTAAGTCATCTTAGATAAAAATGTTTGCTAAAAGAGTAAATTGTGTATTTATCTTTCACTGTCATCCTAACCTTTGTATTATGCGACCAAAACTATTTGCAATCTAAACCCTACAGAAGTTGTTCGGGTTCTGTTAGCAATTGACTCAAGTGCCTGAAAACAAACTGAAAAAATACTATAAATCAAAGGTATCCTTATCACAGACCATGTAAACCCCCCTTATTCAATCTCTTGGAGGGGATTGTGTCCAAACATACTTTATGCATCCACTGGGGCCTTATTCAATGTTAAAAAAAGACCCAGCAAGTTAAAATGATCTTTATATTTCTTTGGAATTTAATTCCAAAATGTTTAGAAATTAATTTGCTAATGTCAACTGAAAAGTTAGAGCTGGATATCAAAGTTTTCTGTCATCATCCTCCCGAGAGGCTTCTGAGCGGTGTTTGAGTTTGAAATTGAGCCTCTGCTGCAGAGATAAGCTGTCCTCCCCTCTTGTGAAGACACCAGTGTGGATTCACACTGTTTGCTTTGACGGATTACTCCCTGTGCATTAAAGTCACATTCACGTCATGCTCAGCTATTTTTGCTTGGAAGGAAAGTGAGGTTCTTTCTTTAATCATAAGCTTTACGGGAAGAGTGTTGTTCCATAAAGATATAGCCACAGTTTGATGGAAGTATATTAGAAAAATAAATAATTCCAAAGTAAATGTAAAGATTAAATTACAAAATGTAGTGATATTATTGGGATATACAGTACAGTATAGTGGTTCAATTTGCATCTACAATTAAATCTAAAATCTTAAAATCTTCATTTGTATTCTTGAAATAGTTTGTTTTATGCAATAATCTCTCCACCTATTTATACTTTTATTTATTTATTATTTAAATATGAAATTATTTCATTATTAAACTATTCAATACAGCACACACTTACCGTTGGCAAATAGTAAAGGATCTAGTACTCAGGCCAAGCTTGAAGCCATTGGCCTGCTGAAGAGCTGTTCAAACCTGGAGGAAAGGGATTGTTTTTCATTTGCTGCCAGGGACAGCTCAGTTGTGTAAATGGGCCAGTTACAGAATTTTCTGGATGTTAAGACGTTTTTTTAATGTCCCCTTGGGCAGCTACTGAGCAAATAAATTACTCAATATAATGAGCTGTTCCCCTCCCGAGTAGAAATCCCAAGCTGCAGACAGGAAGGTACAGCTTGACGCGTCGTTATAACTCTCGCAAAGAATTGGGTTCATGAAAAGGATACCCTATTTTTTTTGCCAAGCTCGGAAAGATGAAAGGCGTCGCACAATCCAGCAGGCTAATCCTTATCTAGCCAGTCAGACAATTTCTGTGTGTGTGTGTGTGTGTGTGTGTGTGTGTGTGGCCTACTGTATAACTGGGGATAATCTCGCAAAATGTACTCTTTCCTCCTAGTATCGCCTTTCCTAGTCTATGGTCTTTTGCGCTGTGATTAGTGTAATTTTCCCACAGTTTTTACAGTGAACCCTTTGGGGTTTCTCTGTTTATATTGGATTAATACTGTATAGAGCAGGAAGAGGTGATATTGACAGACTAATGGAAAGACTATTTTTCTTGTATGGAGAAGAAAACACTGCTTCATGTGTAGCTTCCAGTGTGAGTTAGATGGCAGTGAAATTATACTTTAATTGCCCCCATCAAAAATGAACATTGGCTAATATCTGTGCTGTTTAAATGCACTGTATTTATTTGACTGAGGTATAGGCAGTTAATTCCCAATTCAGTAGTCCAGATGCCTTCCATTACCACACAAATATACTCTGTGTGTAGTTAAAAGACATACTTACATACATCTACAGTGCACACAATCTATTTGTAGCTAATTCTTTCCAGAACACATATAAAGGGGTTTGCCAATACACTTAAGAAAAGCATAGATCGATGCCTTTATATGGTGCCTAGCCTTTCCCTCGTTTTCTTGTCAATAGTAAATCCCAATACTGAGATGTAATGGATATCTAATAACCTATCTAGACTAGCTCTCCTTACTATTCCATCAAATGGTGGACTTGCAGAAGACTATAGAACTCTAAAGAGCTCAGTGAAGCTCAAATGGGAAGAGCAATGGCAACACTTCAAGCATAAGGGTCGGATTTCCTATTTCTTCCCAAACCTACTGAAAATAAGAGCAGAAAGAAGAAGAGCAACAGACAAGACAGAAAGGGCGACTAGGTTAAACACAGTACATTAGCTGCTGTGCAGACATTAACCTCTCTACAGTGTTTACTACTAAGCCTGGATTGGCCTCGCAGTGTTTTGACGCCTGGGAAATGCTCACTTTGCGCAGGAACCCACACGCCGCGTGGTCATCTGGAGGCTGCGTGGCCTCTACGGAGATATTTGGGGCGATGCAAGGTAGGGGAGGGCTTTCTCCCAACGCTGCCAACCAGCTCTGTGTGCCACCATCTCACAACACACCGCAGTTACTGCTGCTTCTGCGTACAGGACGGGCATAAAAGCTCAAAGCACCGTCTGGAATTCATTAGTCTCGGTTATTGATGATGTTGTTCGAATTTTTCCCTCCCCACCCCCATCTTACATTCTTTTATTTTTTGAACCACTCAAGAGTTTGAGAATTGCTGGTGTTGGGAGGGAGGGCAAGAAGCTTAAGGGCGGCTGACCATGATATATGCGCCCCCAAACCACACTACATGATGTTGTGCACTTAGCAGGAGAGTGGATTCTTTCCAAGCCTAACCCTTACAGTGAGTTATAGTGCAGATTAGTTTAGGCTATCAGCAACATGATGAAGACACAGTGGTACAGAATCAGACTTCAGAACTGCAGACGTCCCTGATTTGTTAGTGGTGTACAGTATATGGCAAAACACAATCCGCCCTCACTGCTGTACAGTTAAGAGCTGATCAGCAGAAATAAAAATAGGTGAACGTGTTTTTTAGTATGTTTTAAGCACTTCTTTGCTGTTGCTAACGCATTTTCAGAATCGGGCCGACAACCGGGCATGACTCGGATGTGGTTATAAGTACAGTGTTAGCGGGCAAACTCGAACACAATAAAACGAAAGTAGGCAAAGACTACAGGAGTTTACCATTCTGTTTTGATAGCATGGTGCAAAAAACAACCTACAGTAAAATGTATTTCCACTCCTTTCCACTGGAGACGCGCCCAGTGTGCATACAGAGAACGAGATTGATTAACCATACGGGTCAATCCGGTGTGCAGTGGCCTGAGGTCAGGGGTCATTTGCGATGAGCTCACACAGTGTGAGCACCCCTATCGTGAGGGGTAGAGCGGCCCGGGCTTTAACTGTGCACTATTGTTATTCCACAGCTCCAAATGCTATCTTGCTGCTAATGAAGGGTAGGCACACAACTGCAGACTGCAAACACACGCATTCACACGTGGACACACGCACACACACACACACACACACACAAACACACACACAAGCAACAGTATCTGCTCGGCTGTCAGGAGCGTTGATGAATGTGTTTGCCAAGCTGAAGACAAGACACATTAGTCTTATTGACACACTTCTGATCAAAAAGCCACATTACAGAGATGTGTTTGTCACGGAGATACATCATGGAGATATGAAAACATCACCACCACCTCTTCTCCCACGTGTCCTTAATGGGGTAGCACCTTGGAGGGAACTTGGCGTGACATTGGCCCTGAACAGAACGCGACAGGGGACGTCTTCGTCCCCCCCCGCGGGGAGAGGGAAAGGCTTCAATGCAGAAGACATTTGGAAGTCATCTACATGTAAAACACGAAAGGCTCAACACACACATGCAGATGTGGGGATGTGGCTCTCCTCTCACAGCCCGGCAACTCCTCCTCGCGACCTTCTTACTAAATATAACATTTCTTGTATTGATTTGGGGACGCGGCACATTAACAGCATGCTTCTCCCTTAATGACCTATTTCAACGTGGCGCGCCGAGCTCGGCAGGCCTCGTGTGAGTTCTTTTGTCTCCAGGCCCCGTAGAGGAAGAAAGCCGCGAAGCAGTTGTTCCTAGGGGGAGGCAGACATAACATACCTAAGGTCTGCTGCATTGGATGGTTACGTCTAGTTACTAATTCCCCTGAACGAATACATCACGGGGTCTTTATTTTGTCTTTGCGGTGAATGTGTGCGTTCAGTCATTAAGCTCTCACAGCATCACTGGAGTAGAAAGGATAGTGTATTGCTTGTGGAAACCTATTGCCTTCATCACAACACAACACAAAACTGTGAGATTACCTTAACTCACAGGGTTCGCCGGCACGATGGCAAAGCTCATATTGTTTGCAGTGTTGTACTTCACTGGTGTTTAAGCATGTCACTGGGGAAAAGGGCCAAATGAAATGTTGGCAAAAGAAGGATTAAATTCCATCTGTGTGTACTCAGCAGGCAGGCTTCCCATTGGACTGGATGTCTGGCTGTGATTGAGATCACAGCTCCAACATGCTTCGTTTTGCCAGTTTAGTGTTGCAAAAGGGATGGGCATCTCAACAGGACCATTGCTATGACGCCCCAGGCGCCGAGATTAAGGAACGGAAATTACATTTTGTTGTATTGTAACTGTAGCGGATTACAAGCCTAAACACCTCACTGTCCTTCCAGAAGCACAGCTGCTTAATTTATTAGTTAAGCTCTATGCTGTGTTCACATTCTATTCTCATTGTACAAAACACTTGTTCATTAAAAGCTCATTTCTTTGCGTGTTTCCATTATAATCATTTCAGCATCATTACCATAGATAGAGCAAGTAACGTAGCCTAAAGGCCTCACCCAAGTAACTGGGTTTTATTGAGCTCAGAGATTCCCATCTGCCCTTTCACTGCCCCCCTGAGAACTAATCCTTCCCCTTTCTGTGCCCTCGTTCTCCAGGATTCAGTATCTGCCACAATCAGGCCTTTGTGCAAATCGACTTGTCTGTCATCTCCCTGGTTCTGTTGATATGGGCCGCGTGCTGGGAACGTGGTTTCCTCATATACGAAACTAAGTGCCCACTAATTGAACCTGTTGAGCCAGAACCTGTTAGTGTGCTGATAAGAAGGTATTTGACCTCTCCAGAGGCCTGTAGTGCTGCCCTCTACAACTCGTTCCTCACAGGCTATCTCGGTAGAAAACACAATTAGCCAAGGATAGCAGCTTCGCGGCTGTGTTTCTACAGTTTAGGAGTGATCTAATCAAATATGTGCTCTGTTGACATTGGAGCATTTAGATGTGCTAAGTCTATCTCAACATTTACTGTTTTTCTTATGCAACTGCGGTGAAGGAGGGTATAACAGGAGGGTATAACAGGGATGAGGGACACTCAAATTAGCATCAGTGTCTCAGCTAAATTAAGCATAGGTGTTTACATTGCAATATACTGATCGAAGCCTACTGAACTACGAGCTAGGGGTCTGTAAATACTACCACTACAAGCACTTAGACTTAAACACTTTTTTTTTCTCCACTCCAACATTATTCTCCACTGTTTGCTGCTGTCTAAGGTCGACATAGCTGGCAGAGGTCCACAGAGCATGTCTTGGAGAAATGCCCTTCACATTTCCTCGTCCAGCTGCCTGACAGTGTACCAGCGCTCGCTTCTGCCAGAGAGCTTTCTTTCTCTACATCGGATGAGATCAGACCTGGGTCAGCCTGTTTTAGCAAATAACGTTTACGTTTGTTTCAACACACGCCAGATGGCTGGGCTTTGCTAAAACACAACCCTATGCATTGTGTCAGTTAAACTCACAATTATGGAAAGTACGGAAAGTATACTGCGTGAATGTATATTGTGTTGGGATTGGGACAAGCGCCACCCATCTGGTACTCCAAGCACGTCAAATCCAGTGCTGCAAATGATTTAAAAATAATATTTGACCCAGGTCTGCTTTGGATACAGATTAGTGTGTTAAGGCAACTGGCTGCTGACCCCTGCTAGCTTCCCGGGGATAATCACATTGCCTCCAGGAACCCAAGACTAATCATCCAGTCTGTATTGCAAGCCTGCAGTCACTTCCAAATCACTCCAATTTCGATTATACCGTACCTAAAATGTTCTGACTTTTTCCAGCCACAAAAGGTATGCCGAGAGAAAGTTGGCACGTGTGTGTTGGTGCACGTGTCTCTACATGTCTTGTATGCCATCACTTGTCTCCGAATAGCATCCATTTGGCCAACTGCATCCCATTGTAATGCTCGCAGAGGGGGCAGACACATATGTCGATGCCTCAACTGACACCGACGACGAAGAAATGCAGTAGGCCATCCAGCTGGGAGTTCAACCATACACTCCTGCATTATATTTTTACGATGACCTTTTCAACGCCCCAGTGTTAATGCCAGAGAGGAGATATGTACTGGCCTGTATAGATATGTCACGTATGAAGGGCTGGAATGAACCTAAGCTGCTTCCAGGGGAAAGCTATGCCCAGAGGCTTACTGGGTTGCATTATATATGC
Source organism: Percopsis transmontana (assembly GCA_025447815.1). Lineage (NCBI taxonomy): Eukaryota > Metazoa > Chordata > Actinopteri > Percopsiformes > Percopsidae > Percopsis > Percopsis transmontana. The sequence goes on from JAOEHI010000020.1 coordinate 5,333,251, forward strand.
ATATATGTGTGACATACGCGCACTGCAGTCATGAGACTAATCCTGCTGCTCTGCGCATGATTTACAGATCTCACCAGAGACTACTACGTTGCATATTACTATGGTGATGTTTTGCCACAGTGATGGGGGGATGGGTGGAGCCTTTGTTACCTTCCAGTTTAGACTTCCTCTGTCCGCCCCTTTGCCATCTATGATATCTTGGCCGTACTCAGGAAATACAACTTAAATCATCGTTGAGAATTTGTTGAGTTAAACATGCTTGCCACATAAACAGAGAAATGTGTTTCTCTGTTTACAGGTGAATCCTATATCTATACTATTTTTTAACCAAGCAGCACGTTACTGTACATGTATTTATCTAAATCACAAAACACATCACCAATAATGATAACTAATCTTATATCAAATAATAAAATCACTTCATTATTCCAAAAAGCACCTTGCGACACCTTGGGGGTGTCCCAACCCACAGTTTTGAGAACCACTGAGCTAGAAAGCAGCTAGGAGGGTTACCAAGGTAACAGAGGGCTCGCCTGTCTTCCTCCTGCCCCCGCGCTGGCCTCCGTCTCCGGGTACTTAATTTCAGTGACCCCCCCCCTCCTTCAGGTCTGGTCTGAACAGCCTCCATTGATCAGGACAAATGGGTGGGGAGCACAGCCAGCCAAGCCCCTCTTGTAACAGGGTTAAGGACGTAGTCATGCAGGGGAGGAAGACGCAGGCCAGCCAGATGAATAGCTCAGGGACGTCTTGTTTTAGATGAATCAGTGACATATTTAAAGGCTAATCAGTCGATCCATTCACTCGGTGTAAATTTGCCGGGGCCACCACCTCACTCTGCAGCCATGATTGAGCTATTTAATTTATTCCCCCTCTAAATAGCAGACATTAAAGCCTTCAAATGAATCTCCTCTAAACAATGCTGGCCCTTTCAGGCACAGGTAATGGCACGGGGGTGGGGGCGGGGTGTTTGTGTGTGTATGTGTGCGTCTGTGTTTTGTGTCCTGTGTTTATTTCAGTCGTGACTCCAGGTGAAATCGTATTTTGGTAAGCATTTATGTGGTATGTTTATGTGGTATGTTTTGGCATTTCCCTATGGCTTTATTCGTCTCCTGATGTGCCTCACGAGCTAGCATGTGACGTGTGTCAAGTCAAATGGTAATGTGTGCACTGCATTTACAGTGGGACGGAACATTCGACTTTAGGAGAGACAACATTCTTCTAGCGTTTTTTTTACTGGGACCTCTATGTGATAAGACACCTGGGAGCTTGTCTGTAAAGGCATTTGCATGTAGCATGTCGACTGTTTTTGTGTGTGTGTGTGTGTACAAGTGTGCCAGCATGCGCACATGCGCAGCTGTTGTTGTAGATCTGCAAGATAATAGAATTCACTGTAGACTTCTCTGTTGTCTCATTAAATACTTGTGGTCAGGGGAATTGATATCATCTCTAATAAAGACACTCAGGGGAGGGATGTCTGGTGATATGAGAGCCACCCTATGAACATGATACTCACAGTCTAGACCAGGACACTGTTTACCTTTTGTTCTTTGTTGGAGATGTCTCACTGTTCGTGTGTGTGTCAGTGTGTTTGTAATTGTGTATCTTTGGTGGTTTCACTTTTGTTCTTTGTGTGTGTGTGTGTGTGTGTGTGTGTGTGTGTGTGTGTTGCTTTCCGGGCGTGCGTGTGTGGGTGGATTGGCGGGTGACACAGGGACAGTGACAGGATTCAGCACCAGCTGCTCCTTGCAGTCGCCCGTGCCGCCGCTGGGGGCAGTTGTTTTCGTGTGGGTGTGGGGGGGGGGGGGGGGGGGGGGGGGGGGGGGGGGGGGGGGGGGGGGGGGGGG
>JAOEHI010000020.1:5360078-5390945 GCA_025447815.1 Percopsis transmontana
GCAGTGGCCCGGCCGGCTGCATATTGGTCGGCCAGCTGCTTTTGGTCCTTTGGGTTAAATTGCTAAGCGGGAAAACTTAATTTTACAAAAAAAACGAAAAATGATTTAAAAGCCCTGACCCCCCCCCCCCCCCCCAAACGTCCCCAAATCATAGCATTGCTCTCAGCATAAGAATGTCAAATCAAATCAGAGCCACATGGCCATGGAGCGCCAAACATTGGGAAGAAGAAGAGATTCCGAAAAAAGGCTTCCTTTCTAGAAACAAGATTAGTGTGCGGTGTTTACAGTATTGTACCATTTCTATGATGCTTTGTCTGAAACGCTCACGTTGAGAGGAAAACGTCAAATGAAAGGACAAATCATGAGGTGGCTTTGTCTCTTCCCATCAATAAAGTAAGTCAATAGCCGGCAATCCAAGCCCAAACTGTTAAGAAATCTCCATGGTGCACAACTCCAAGAATGGCTTAATGTAATGGGTACTTTTGGGCTCGTGCTCCAGAGGGCCCCTGAAGTCCTGGGGGCCTATCAGGCCAAGGTGTCTTGCCATGGAGGCTCACATCTCGGTCTCTCTGCTGCCGACCATCAAATGCAAGAGTGGTCTCACTCCAGCAGGCTGCGTAATGAAGATGCCCATCACGCACTGAGGGGTGCTCTGTATAAGAAAGGCGAATCAATAGACCGGCCTGAAAGGAGCTCTGCATTCTTGGGGCAAAAGAAAAGAGGGGAGGGGGAGGGGGGCAAAGCCCAGTAAATGAGTATAGCGGGGAAGAAGTGAACAATAACAAGCACAAAGATATTTATTTACAGACCGAAGAAAGAAAACAAGGAAGGATCAGAGCCTTGCTAAATTGCTTCTCTCTTTGTTAGTAGAAGCATGCTCCATTAAGTCAGCTTGGCTTTGAATGAGTGAAGCTAGCTCTGTAAATTCCATCTTTGACTGATTGAGGAAGGTACTTGGTGTTCGAACATAACATAAAACCTCTATTAGAGATGCTGCACAAAAACAGAGCCTCCTATATTCGGATTGTTGGGCCGGGGCCAGAGCGTCATGCTAGAATAAACTTCGAGGCCCCGCTGTCTTTCATATCAGATTCCAGGCGTAGTAATAATGTGGAGCCTGAAACTAAATTCTGTGACAACAGCTGTGGCCTCACATCCTCTCACATCAAGCAGGATCCTCTGATATACAACCTTGAAACTTGTACATTAGATAAGACCCCCCCACCATCATTTAATATGGATAATTGGATTATTTCTGCACTGTTGGATAGAGTTAGAAATAAAAAGAAAGAAAGAGAAAGAAAGAAAAAACTATGTAAACATAATCTGCTTCTGATCAGATTCTTGTGAAACTCATTCCGATCGCTGTGTCTGAGCAAGGGATTTGCCAAGGAAAAGTTAAACGCCCTAGATTCTATGTAGATGGTCCAGCCACATTACTAGCTATCAGTCAGGAAGCTGGATGGAATGTTCCATCTTTAAAATATTTTATTAGCGATGATAGAAGTGTGCCCCACCTGGCACTCTTCTATCATCCCCCTGTCTCACACAGGAAACCCCATAATACTGCAGCGTTGATTAGAACTTTATCTCTTCAATTCCGCTACCTTACTTTATTTGAATGGGCATTTCTTCTCATTATGATTAGAAGTGCTTCATAAGTTATAAGAACAGAAGAGTGAAGCATTAAATTAGAATGGAGCACACACACGGAACAAGGACGTTAAACTGGCTGCACATGTTAAGTGATCCGGCTTGCTTCATTAAGCCTGAATCGTGGAACTGTTTCTAAATTATAATTGATTTTAACCCTTACGTGCCCAACCGTTCAAATTTTTTAATAGGTTGTTATAGCATACACAGACATTTGCGAGTGAATGAACAACACAAGAAAATGACATTTTTAAAACTTTCTTTTCAGTGACATTATCTTATAATCAAAACCAGCTGTTTACCTAACCCCATAAATGAAAGATTAAATTGGAAAAAAATACTTCTAGGTGTACTTGTAGGTTTGAAAATAGCTTGCACATGTGAACCAATGTTGAAGGCCATACTGGAAAACAATGAAATGTTGACTTGGCATCCTGCTACATTCCATAGTAAATTGGTGGAACGTCAATTTACTGAAATTTGTGTATTGAATTGACTTAAAATATCCAACACAGCTGGATTGCAGTTTTCTCTGCAAGCTTGAATCACAATGATTCTGAGACATTTACTCCATATTTACATAACAATAACAATTTATGTTCCCCTTTACTTTCATCCATCTTAGTCTGTTTGCTGTTACATTGTCTCTGGTCGGTTGCTTCGCTCAGACTGCCATCCTGCAGTAGATGCCCTTTAGTAGGGCAGCGGATTGGGAGCCCTCGAAGAGATATACATTTTCAGTTTTTAATGTTTTTTTCGTTATTTTTGATCTAGTTTTATTGTCTTTAAAATCTGCATACACATGAGAACATTTTCCATTGTTTCATGTTCAGGTTTATGTTTATGTTGATGTATTTTTATAAAAAGTGCTTTATTGGTTGCGAACGTGTGCATGCACGATAGGGGGTCGCAAACTATGAAGCCCTTTCTTCTTGGGGGTCGTAACTCAAAAAGCTGCAGTAGGAGCAGACCGCAGTCTTTCCCCCCCACCAGCTTTTCACATTGGCATGTATCCATCTTCGACACATGAACACATGAGCTGCCTTTGTATCTCCGCTTCTATATCAGGTTACTAGGCATGGTTGTGGCCCGTGTTTAAAACGAAATGCAATGCAGGAGAAGGCCATGCAGTCTTATATCGTCGTATATACGTACATCCGTAATGAGACACTCGTGGGCGCTCCGTAGAGTAAAGCTCTGTCCTTATTAGGCTGTCGTCCCGTGACTGCAAACACATTGCGCCTGCACTGACAGTGCCTCCGCTCCCGGAGAGGCGGATGATGTATAATGGCTGCAGAATAGCAGAGAGTCAAGCTTGAAGTGTTGTGCGGAGATAAAACACAGAGTGACTGTTTAGTATCCGCTGGTAAAAACTTATACTTGAGGGCAGTAGCCTGTGGAGGACCTATCTCCTGACTGTTAATGTTTATACAGAACCGCGTGATTTGTGGCCTCAGAAAGATGTTTCCGTTGGGGTCAGGGGACAGTCAAGGTGTCGCTGGCAAGCAGTGGGAATAAATGGATTAAAAGAGTAATTCGTTTCACTATAAGCTCTCGGACAGTATGTCTTAAAAACTGCTTCATGCCAAAGAACATTTACTCATTATCAACATGTATTTATTTATTTAAGTACAACAGCAAGAGAGATACATGGGTGAGTTCTTTAGAAAATGTTAGAAGGACACACAGTGTCTCTGTAATCTACATAATAGCAGGCGTGGCTGCTGCAGTTTTCCAGTCACTGGAGAACACGTAGAGGCTTACACGTAGAGGCTTACGCACAGAGGCTTACGTTTTTATTGCTGGGGGCTCCGGGGAGCCAGTGTGCCTTTGGCTGGGGGCTGTGTATGGGTGTATGGCACTGGGCTACAGGCATACATCTTGTACCTCAATTCCCCCTTCTGGAGCCCAGATCACTTCAGTCCCTGCCAGTCCACCTCACACAGGGGCTTTATATCTACAGCTTCTGTTAGATTCACAGCGATTCATGGCACCCTGAACTAATCTTAATGGTTGTTGGTGGTGGTGGGGTGAGCCCACCGGCTGACCTTCGCTAAAAAGAATGTTTGTTTGCAAGTCCCATCCATTCAACTAAATCCACGTTAACACATTGTTTCATCTTCATCTCCCACCAGTGTGAGTTATGGTTTTCAATGCATACAGCGTGTTCTGACATCAATTACTCCTACTTGCTTGAAGAAAATGCATTACCAAAGGATTGAAGCAAGAAAAGCAAGCATAATCTCATCTTGAATTAGTTTAAAGACGTACGGTGGGCTGTGATCTCGTACACTCGTGTCACGTTAGAGAACTTGATGAAGGGTTTGGCTTTTTTCCTACGCCACACGTCTGATTAAAGGAAACAAGACAATTGTATGACTTCTCCGCCATGACAATATGCCCTGTCCGTACGCTTTCAGTTAATTTGCTAGGCTCTATTAAGTTGTCATTCACGAGGAAATATGCATAAACACAGACCGCAATGACAAATTGTGAATGTTAGAGATGAAAAATAAATGTGTGCGTGTTTGCGTGTGGGTGGAATATTTGTTAGCCTTGGTTGTTGTTTGTTTGTTTGTTTAAAAATCACATGAAATGATCTTACACCGTGTAATTTGTCCTGCATTCCTCACGGGCTGCTAGAATGATTTGTATCTACACAGCGGTCACATGTCAACAGTGTGGAAAGCATAAATTTACCTAACATTTGATGCTGGAAAGTCCCTGTGAGTCTCCTTATGCTGTGTTGTAACTTGCCTGTTTACATTTCATGCCTGCTCGTAAGGCCCTCTGTTTATAAAGATAACACATATTTTTTGCGCTTACATATTACACCTTAGCACAACCCACTGTTCCACGACAAAAGAGTGACTGAGCCAGTGCTCAGTTTACTTGTATCCCTTTTACCTAGAGGTACACTAAATGTGCATAAAACGGGTTCAGAAAGTAACAGTTACCACAATTGTTTCTTCTTTACACCTTTTAACCCTGGTTTCTGTGTCCACAGCTCCATCCACCGTTTCTATCATGCACCAGGTCAGTCGAACTGTGGACAGCATCACCCTCTCTTGGTCCCAGCCCGACCAGCCTAATGGAGTTATCCTGGACTATGAGCTTCAGTATTATGAAAAGGTACCATTTATACAGCAACCCGGCATCCATTGCCCACCTTGATCTACAAGATAAATCCCAGTTGCATTTCACTGTCATACAAAAAAAAAAACATCAAGAAAAACAACAAACGGAACAAAAACAGACAAAAAGCCAGCTCACACTCTGTCTAAAGCAAAGAAAACATGGAAATACACACGCCAAAAAAGAAAGGAGCATTTCACTATGTCTAACCAAAGAAGGTATGCGCTAACGGCAAAAAAAGACAATCTTTTTTTTTGTTTTAAACGCATTTAAATTCAGAGTGCCTCCTCGCGATAGCTAGCGTAGCAGCGCGTCCTAGGAGACATGTATACAGAGCTTCTGAACAATGCTTAGAACTTCTGCTCACTCTCTTTCAATTATAATCACGGTCAGTCACTGGGAAAGGAAACCGCTCTCAGCCCTACAGTTGGGGCCGCTGGGGATTGATGCACAGAGATTTGCGGTTCAACAATGGAGCGCTGACTGCTGTAAAAAATAGTATTCAAGGGCCAAGATGCTCAGAATCAGCAGACGTTTTCACAAGAATGCTTCCAGTCATAAACACATATTTCGCGCACACAAACACATAAAAGTGTGCGCAGATATACACACGGACAGGCTCACACGCACAAGAGAGACAGACAGCGCTTGTTGAACTTTTCTCCGCGTGCTGCTTCTGAGGAGCTGCTGCAGAAAGCTGTCAAAACAATTGTCCCGGCCCCTGCTGTGGCTCAGAAGCGTACGCCGGGAAGTGGGTTGAGGCAGGCAGTCTCCAGCTCCTCGCTCAACCTTGTCATCTATCTGGAGAAGAGGAGGGTGGCAGAGAATGCAGCTCTGAACGTCAGGAGACACGGCTCAGAACACTCGGCTGACCCAAAACTGCCATTGCCAGTATAGCCTCCTAACTCTAGCTGCTGGATGTCTGCCTGTTTCCATCCTACAGCTTTATCAAGCACACCCATCAATCCAGCTTTCTGTGTTAGCGGGTTGCCTAAATCTCTTTCTTTGTGGCTGACGTCTGAATACCCTTCTTCTTTCTAAACTTATCCAAGCAGTGCGGATTATCACTCCAAACTTTTAAGGCCTTTCCTTCATTTCAAAACCATTGTATATTAATACATTATTTTGCAGTCAATAAATTCATCAGCATTTTCTTACAAATGGTTTATGATGATGATGAAGTTCTGTCGAACTGTTTTTTTCGTATACATATTGGAATCATAAAAATAATCAATTACTATTAACAAAATTCTGCATTGTAGCTACTGATAGATCTCTTCAACACCGGGCGCCACATCTTTGTAAGCTTGACATGCAATGTATTTTAGTCGCGCGGTACATCATAATGTTAGCCCTTGGTATTGCACTGTAATTACTAATGTGTAACATGTTGTTTTCTCCTCCCTCAGGACCAGTCAGAGTACAACTCCACTACCATCAGGAGCCAGACCAACACAGTGGTCATCCGTGGCCTCAAGCCAGGAAGCATCTACGTGTTCCAGGTCCGAGCCCGCACCGTGGCCGGCTTTGGACGCTACAGCGGCAAGCTGTACTTCCAGACCATGACCGAGGGTGAGAATGTAGCCGGTGTTTACCAAAGCATGCAAAGCTGTTATCACCTCACAGGCATAGTCTATCTCCACACCACGTATCGCTGCCGGAATGAGAACGCACGGTGCAGTAAAGTAAAAACAATTCATGTATTGCAAAACCAGACATTATACGGAGCAGAAATCATTCTCTTGTTTCATCCTTGTTTAAACTATCAGTGAACACAACCCATATAACATTCATAAACAATATATATGTGTGTAGTGCCAAAAATGCCCTCCAGGAGGGGATTGGCTACTGTCGGTGGCCGTTTCACACATCAGCTGTTGAAGCTTTAATGTCTTCGTTTTGGGAGCATTCGGCACACAGCAGATTGATGGTGGAAGAGGAGGCTTGGATGTTCGTTCTCTTAACGTCTCATTTCCTGCCGTCTGCATAGCCCAGGGCCATCACTAGCATGAACCTCACAAACAGACACTGTTATCCCAGCATTCACGATGCAGTAGAGTCTGTGAATTATTTCAAATGTTTTACATTTGAGATATGCTCTTTGAGAGTCTGGCTGGTATGGAAAAAGTATCCTTTAATGTTACGCTTTTACAGCCACACTGGCATTTGATGCTATCTTGTGAATAAATCTCTAATCTAGTCAATCAATATGTAATCAAATCTAGAAGTGGGGTCAAAGGTGGGGTGGGTTTCAAAAAGTAAGTACAATTTGTTAATAGTTTTTAATACTACATACATACTATTATTACATAGACAATAGCATTGTCTCTTAACCAGCCTTCAGCACCGCTCTCATGAACACTCTGCTATTACCTAGCAGAGAATGGTGCGGTGAAAACCAGTTGTAGTTCTACAGCGAGGTAAATGGTTGTGGCCCTTGGTGCCCATTGAATCGCTGATAGGATTCCCTCTGCTTGGCTGCGTGATGAGGCTGGGTCTCGCCCAGACGCGCTCTTTCCCACTTCACACTCCAGTGCCAGATGATCGGCCATTTCCCTGGCATTTGAGCACACTCGGTGGGCTTTGTAAAAGGCTTCGCACAGCCAATCAGGACGCCAAGATGCCCATTGGTTCAGCCAGCCGTATGTCTGTCTGTCACCCATTGCTCCCTCCATGCGATGGCTCAGATGCCCACCCATATGTTTCAGCCAGTCACTTTGTGTGTGTGTGTGTGTGTGTGTGTTTATATCGCAGAGGAGTACAACACTAGCATTCAAGAAAAACTGCCACTCATCATTGGCTCAGCGGCAGCCGGTCTCGTCTTCCTCATCGCTGTGGTCGTCATCATCATCGTCTGTAACCGGTGAGCCCATCCTGTATCAGTCTGTTAAAGCATCAATACAAGCTGATTTAAGGAGACACTTAACATCTCAGTACCAATACGTAGTACTTAGTGGTAGTGGTGTTCTTTTAGGTCACATGGCTTCACAAAGGCAGGATTTATAGTCTCTACAGGCAGTTACGTCACTGGAAATGCCACCAATGCAGTGCTCCACCATTGCTTTTACTACCAAAAAGGTTTAAATTTAATTTCCTATACCCTCTGCTGATGTTAGAACCAGCCACTTGAAAACCGGCTTACCTAATATCATGACAAGCTAACAGAAATGCAAAATACATTTAGTTTAGTCATTTTTTTTAACGATGTGTAGTCTAGAAATGGGAACTTCTGGGTAGTATGGGTGTGCTGGATCAGCACCACTGCTCCTCCCTGTTTTGACTTGCTGGGCCAGAGCTATAGCTCTTTGTCTTTTCCCCAGGAGGCGTGGCTTTGACAGGCCGGACTCAGAGTACACAGACAAGCTGCAGCACTACACCAGTGGCCACAGTGAGTAAACTAGCCCTCCTCACGCTCTACCAACACGCACACCTGTCTCCATGACTACCGTCTCAAAGCCATCTCCATGGCTAATGTTCAACCCTCGGCTGCCTCACACACCTGTCTCCATGGTAACCACCTTGCATGCTGGTGTCCTTGGCGATAGACCAGAACAGCCCCACCATGATAATCGTGTCTGTGGTTTGACTCTGCTCACTCAAACACTGGAATTACCCCATCATAACCAGTGTTCAAGTGTGGGTTCAGTGCATCATCACATTTCATAGTCAACTAAACCCATTGTTGTGGAAATAGGTCAGTCCTTGCTTATGTTAACGGCATTAGCATGCTAATACCACATGAGTCATTTGCCATTGTTAAAAAATTCAAAAGACTTGGTGAATGGCATTTCTCCATTATTTTTTTTCTCTGCTCTGTACAGTGGCCCACTGTTAAATGACAATAATGCTGAAATATGAGAAACAGATCTAAGCATAGGTAGTGGAACTCCTCAGCAGAATAGCCCTGATCTATTCCTCCCATAATCTTATATCCCCATACGTTTTTTTAATTATTATTTTTCAACTCCTTTGACATTTTTACCCTTTTCTGTTAATTCCACTTTGTGAAGCTTCTGTATATAATATAATCAGATCACACCAAGTGCAGTGAAGAAGAGGATCCCTTTCTGGCAGGTTAGAACTTCATTGTGCAGTGGGCCAGGAAGAGGCTGGGCTATTTCACAGCTATTATGACAATCGGAAGCCAACGTATCTTGTGTGTGTTCCCGCAACACACTAGTCAGGGTTCGGATGTCTGCCCCTGTTTATGGTGGTCCTCGCCATCCTCTGGCGGGTGGTCTTTTGGTGTTGCAGCCTGAACTGAGCGTGTGGAGTAGCCTACTGATAATGGTGCAGCTTCCTGAAAAGATCTTCTTTGTTCACCTCTGTTCACCTCTACCATACAGTACACTAACAATGACCTTTGTATTGATAAAAAAAAAAACACATCTATGATGTTTGTAGAACATACATTTAAAATTGTGATCACCGATTGACCAGTACCTTGGTGTTTGTAGCATTAAAGCTGTGTTCATGTTCCTCTCCCTCTGCAACGGCCCCAAAGCCTCAGGCCAGATGTGGAAGTGAGACCCGCATAATCGGATTTAAAACCTGGGACACTTAAGTCCCTGAACACTTAAAGGCCACCTTAAGCCAATTTACCTGGCATCAAGGCTTAGGGGACACAATTTATTTCCTGAAGCAAAGCTGAGCGACGCTGATATAGTTTCTCCCCTGGGTGTTAATGGCACACACAGGGGTTGATATATACCTTTACTGGCCTTATCATCACTAAGAAGCCCAGGAGCTTTGTGTCCTTGACCACTCACTACTATACAGTCATTTGGGACTGCTAGTCACACCCACCATGTCTAACGGCACTGACCCTTTTTGACCTTTCTATTGCAAACTCTGTTGGCTACACAAATGTCAAAAAATATATTGTTTCTTCACTGAAATATTGACTTCCGTTGTTAACTATTTGTGAATATACATTAACACATTTGCCTGTCAAACATGGAATTTAACTGCGAGAATTGAATATTATAGCAGCTCTTTCTGTTTCCAAGTGACTCCAGGAATGAAGATTTATATTGATCCATTCACATATGAGGACCCCAACGAGGCTGTAAGAGAATTCGCCAAGGAGATTGATATATCCTGCGTGAAGATAGAGCAGGTTATTGGTGCAGGTAATAGAAAATCCCAGACTTAAATAAGAAAACAATGAGGTTCTTTTAACAGGTTTCAGAATACAAGTTACTAGATAGGTTGTCAATTTTTTGTTACTTTTACTTTACGTTACTTTTTAAAAATGCTATTGCTTGCTTCTAGGTGAATTTGGGGAAGTGTGCAGCGGCAACCTTAAGCTTCCGGGTAAAAGAGAGATGTTTGTAGCTATCAAAACTCTGAAGTCTGGATACACCGAGAAGCAGAGGCGGGACTTCCTGAGCGAGGCGAGCATCATGGGCCAGTTTGATCACCCTAACGTCATTCACCTGGAGGGCGTGGTCACCAAAAGCAGTCCTGTCATGATTATCACTGAGTTCATGGAAAATGGATCTCTGGACTCCTTCCTCAGAGTGAGTAACTAGAACACCTGCGTGTGTTGTTTCAATATCTTCTCTTAGTTAGGTAGTAAGCATGACCAGATTTAACATGCACAACCCCTATCTTGGCATGTTGTCGTTAGCATAGTGTCAATTACCAGTTCCTTAGACATTCTGTTTCTTTACGCAATCAAGCTCCCCTTTATGCCCAGTGTCTTTCTAGCACTGCTGTAGTTTTTTTTCTGTCCTTTTTTAGATTCACTTCTTCATCACAGAACAATAGGACTGGTTGGGTACAGTAGCTATACTGAGGACAGAGAGAGTCGGGTGTCCTATAGCCATGTATTTACTACACAGCTCACAACCCTTCTGCTAATTATGCAGTACATGAACTCCACTGCGAACCACATAGTAATTTCTCCCTGCGGTGATCACAAGCTCACAGGATTTATTTTCACAATCTAACCAGACGAAGACATTTGAGTGAACCAACCCCATGTTCCATCTCCCATCTAATATAAATTATTCAAATGATTTGAAAATGAGTTAAAATGAAATGTCAGCTGTATGACATAGAGCTGGCTATGAGATGAGAAGATACTGCTGTCGCACAGTCCCGTGCTGTCTGTCGTATCATGTCAGCAGAGTAAAAACATGTTTTTTGCTAATTTCTATGCTTTCATCTTGTCTAATTGGTCTTGTCAACTTTCTGACACGAGTAAAAAGTAGCTGCTGATTTATGGAAACTGGGAATTTAGGATCTTTGTCAAAAAATATAAATAGTTTTATTAGATGATGACATTTATACATAGTGCATAAAGGCTAATTACATTCAAGCACCATATTTACATTTTCGGGGGGGTCATCGCTCTGAAATGTTAAAAACCATGGATTTTCACCAGCTATGACACTCAGTGGAAGCTTAGTTGACGTACAAGAAGTATTTTTTCAGTGGATCAAAGAGCAGACCAAGAAAGTCCTCAAGATTGAAGACAACACAAGCTCTTCTGCTTGGGTTTTGGAAACAGAATATTTATTTGCATTCTGCCTCCCACTGCTCTTTCATAAATTTTACTCGGTGTTAAAGGGTGTGTATCTATATGTAGAGGCTTTCTGAAGGCGCGTGACAGCGTATCATAAATCAAACAGAGTTCCAACCTTGGTGGCACCTCACTGTGACAACGCAGGACAAGTTTTACAGAAGGTGTCAAAGCCACTGAACAAAGGCCTGGTGTGTGTTCGTGGGGGAGGCTGGGTTGACAGGGGATTAGGTACAATGGTCACTGCAGTGTGCACCTAGCTGTCTGCAGCAACTGTCTCTGCTGCTGCTCTTGTAGGAAAAAAATCAAGTGAAAAATCCCAGAAAGATGGAAACAGAGGAGGGCAGATGATATGTATATATATATATAATATTAAATATACTCCACATTCATATCAGATACATACACATTATATAATCTGTACTAAACCAGACCTTGATTTATACATAGGTCCAGTAATGCAATTCAATTTCGGTTTTTATATTCCTGTTTCTAACCTGACCCTCTGTGACATTGGAGGAACATTTCCAATTCCAAGGTATATGCACAGTTTAGGGATTATCAGGCAATGTGCATTTGCAAGGGCGGTTTCAGCCTCATGAATAATGCATTCTGCTTAATTGCTGTGGTACATGAGGAGGGGTGGCCCAAAGTGAGGAGAAGCCGCGGCTTGGCTAATGAGAGGCAAAGCCTTTGGAAGAGTTACAAGCTAGAGGGGCAGTCACACAGACTGTTAATATGGCTGGCTGGATGCAGAGACAAAACCAGGCCCAGCTAGCTGGCTAGGCTGCCAGAAACCCCTCCCATTCCCTGCTCGGGACATGGGACTGAGCCTCCCTGTCTGTCCACACCCAGGCCCATGCTTCCATGCCTGGCAGTCCCCCAAAATGTGCGTTCTCTGGCCCTCGTGGTAGGTGGCGTTGAGAGTGCAGGTGTGCACAGTTGGAGGCACAGCTGCAGAGCAGCTCCAAGCACTACCCGTGAATGGGGTAAAGCCCTCACCAAACCATGCAGGACAACAGCTGTAGGCAGTCAGGCTGAGCTTAGTCTGGCTCAGCCCTACCAAAACCACTCCAGTTCCGCCTAATACTAACGCTCTTATCAAGCTCTGTGATCAAGGGCGCCACTATGGGGGGGAAAATGGGATTGCTTTGAGGGTTACAAAAACTGGAAGGGGGCTCTTGAGGCTGGATAAGTCTCCTACGTTTGTGTTAGATCCATAAAAGCTGGTTTCCCAATGTTACATCCTGTTGGTAAAAAACATTCTACAATCACTTTTCAGGTAACTAATCTAAATCACATGAATACAAATCTGTTTCGCTGGTATTTACCACATATTTTCCGTAATACAGTAGTGCTCCAGCCTACTCCCTAGCCTACTCCATTTGTAGTTCTAATCTGGTGTTTATGTGCACCATTCCTGGAGCTATTCAATTAGCATCAAACAGCCGTAGAACTAAAGATTCTAAGCACCTCCTTCGGCCTTAGTAGTGTCCAAACTGCAGCTGTTTGGTTACGAACTGGTCGCTATTGAGTATTATTTACTTACTGTCGGTGTCACCAAAACGTAAAACTGGTAAGTAAATGTAACCTTGTGTTTTTCCAGCAAAACGACGGGCAGTTCACTGTCATCCAGCTGGTGGGCATGCTACGTGGCATCGGATCTGGCATGAAGTACCTCTCTGACATGAACTACGTGCACCGTGACCTCGCTGCCCGCAACATCCTGGTCAACAGCAACCTGGTGTGCAAGGTGTCAGACTTTGGGTTGTCACGTTTCCTGGAGGACGACACATCAGACCCCACCTATACCAGCGCCCTGGTGAGAAACGATGCACCCAACAGCGCTGATATGCTCACACTCACAGTAAGGGAGTCAGATGCTGTTCACACATACAGTTCTAATCTGCCTGTGGCACCACATGAACGCTGTTTACCACACAGGACAAAATGTCAAATGTTTAAAGTTTAATTAGGAAAGTCTTTAATTTTCTTAATCTCACTGATGCAAAATACGACACTCGGTATGTTTGATTTCACACACATACACACATTTTACCCTACATTTCCTATTCCTATCAAAACACACATCACCCAGTTCATCTCCTCCTCCTCCTCCTCCCTCGTCTCCAGTGTTTTGCATCCCTCACTTCGCTCCCAGGGGTTTTGTGATACCTCCTTCTCAGTTTTGATTACAGTCGGTATTGTTGCCATGAACGGTGTCTCTCTCCAGAGCCGGGACACTGTGACGGTCAGGTTTCGGTCTCACTTCCCTTTCTGAGGTTGTGCCCTTTGTGTTCACAGGGAGGGAAGATACCTATCCGATGGACTGCCCCCGAAGCCATCCAGTACAGGAAGTTCACCTCCGCCAGTGATGTGTGGAGCTATGGGATTGTTATGTGGGAAGTCATGTCCTACGGGGAAAGGCCTTACTGGGATATGACCAATCAGGATGTACGTTTTTTCTGAGGCTCCGGATGCTTGTATTCTTTGAAATGTTTACCCCTCATTTGCACATTGCTCTTCTTACTGGGGATTTCCTTCCTTAATTTCATTATTCACCCCATTCAGGTCTTTTTGTCATTGTATCTGTGTTCCCTTAGTTAAACAGAGGTTTTAGCACATGGGTTTATATGAAAATCCCCCACATTTACCACAGAGAAATAATCAGATCATTTGAAATGCAGAGCAGTGCTTAGCGGACTATTTCTGCTCTTGACTAGATCCTCCATTTCTTAGTTCCCTCTGGGTGGCAGAGAAGAGAGCAAATTATGGGCAGAGAGATAATGAAAATAGTTTCAAATTGAAAGTGTGAACGCTAATGTGCTAAGAGGGACTGAGGACCTCAACAGTTATCTTATTAGCAGCTCCATATAGTGTTTCTGCTCCATTGGGGTCCCTGTTTGGAGGTCTCATGAATGATATTAATCTGCCTCTGAATGGAACTCCTTTAATGGTCCCGATAATGAGCAGGGGATTGTGGGTCCTCTGCAGAAGTGTCCTCTAAGTTGTTTCACTCTGGAAACCATGCATCTGTACCAACAGCCCTGGACAGGGTACTCACAGGCCCGATTCAGAAATACCCGTAGTTTTATGGAGGGAGCGTTAACTTGCTTTTAAAACCCACAGATGCCAGGCTGCCATAAGGCTGGCAGTGTATGCGTGGAGGCCTGGTTGCAACTAGCATAAGGAATCGGTTATTAGTGCATCAGCTAGCAGGATTAACACACACACACATACATATATAAAGTATATATATAATTGCGTTTATAAATTTTTTACCTTTTTGAGGTTTATAAAATATGCATAAGACAAGGGTTTGGCGAATATTTTATTTCACTGACCCAGCTAGACATACCATTGAAAATGGTCCTATTCCCTTTCCCATATACTCCACAAATGGGTTTCAAACCCATAATTTAACCATGATTCCTTCTCATGCATTATCTAATTGATACAATTACTAATGAACAGCATTGTGAAATTTAACTTACCTCCTTGTTGGACTTGTGGGAAGGCAACCTCTACGGACCCTTGCAGGTCCCGGAACCCACTTTGAGAAGTGTGCCATACTTTGCATTATGTTCAGACCACCTATACAGCAGGAGAGGATGCTTTTCCCATTGGACTGTACTCCCATTTGGTCCACCTCTTTAGTAGAGCCTCATAGCAACCCTGAGAGATCTGTGTCTCCCCCTACAGGTTATCAATGCTATAGAACAAGACTACCGGCTGCCTCCACCTATGGACTGCCCCAGCGCCCTGCACCAGCTCATGTTGGACTGCTGGCAGAAAGACCGCAACAACCGCCCCAAATTCAGCCAGATTGTCAACAATCTGGACAAGATGATCCGCAATCCCAACTCGCTGAAGGCTATGACCCCATTATCTTCAGGGTGAGTGTGTGTGTGTGTGTGTGTGTGTGGGGGGGGGTTGGCCTCAAACTGATGTCAAACAGATCTCAAATAATTCTTGACTCTTTTAATAACATTTTAAAATGGTTTCTTTTCATATTTTGACTTCCTAATTTTCTTAGCATTTGTGGTTTTGTGGTATTTAGCACATGTTGACAAATAATATTGGCAGCCCAATGCAATATTTTCCCCATATTCGGTGTATTTTTAAAAAGCAGGACCACTGTAAAATCTGACTTGAAAAATCAATCTAGATCCAATGTTTTTTCGACTCGTGTTTTTTTTTAGACAATGTCTGTTTAACATGATTTGTCTGTCTGTCGTCAGTTTCAATATCCTAGTCTAGTGAATATGAACACTAACTAAAAATCTTCTCTCGCTCCCCGCGCACTCCTGTATGTGCTAACCAATGCAATAGATGTTGTGTCTACAGTATGTATCTGGAATCCCACTAGACATGCTTAACACAATGTTACATTGACCTAGATAGCATCTACATCAATGTAACGCATCTAATTTTCCGTCAATGTAATGACCGTCTGTTCTAGAAAATGAATGCCTTTGGTACATTGCTATCAGTGGTGCAGTACGCATTCACCAAACACAGTGTCTCTTGTTTCTCCTGGCGCCGAGTGGTTATGTAGATGAAAGCCACTTGGTTTTGATAGATCAAATCCTTCCCATGAATGCTTCAGGCAAACTCTGGATTGAAGCAGGACAAATTTCAAAACAAAACATTTAGAAGCGTCTTTGCTCTGGGTGTTAGTGTCCTTCGAGAGCCCGGGCACGCCGCTTTCCTTTGTGGTTGGTGGAGAAAAGACAGCAGGCCAAATTTTCCACAGACACTATATACTGTATTGGCTCCCGAAAGCCTATCACTTCATTTGGAAAGTACATTTTATGAAAAAATCGGTTTGGAAAATATTGTTTCATAAATAAAGCCACAGGAACTTTTTTTTTTTTTAAATGCCTTTTGATATTCAGATTTAATTATATGAACTAGTATGATGCATTTTTTATACTGTGTATAAAATGTTTAATGTTGTATTGCCATGTCCTCTCCAGCGTTCACCTCCCTCTCCTGGATCGTAGTGTTCCAGACTTCTCCAGCTTCAGCACGGTGGATGAGTGGTTGGACGCCATTAAAATGGGCCAGTATAAAGACAACTTTGCTAACGCTGACTTTTCCACCTTTGATGTGGTGTCCCAGATGACCATGGAGTAAGTGTTTGGGATCCCTGACATTCTGGTACTGATAAACATGACAGATGGGGTTTGATAAGAGGCAGGTGGGCTGTTTCAGAGGAGCCTTGTACTCCTAAAACATGTACTGTGCCAGACTTGGGCTGTAGCTCATCATTAAACCTGACTCGAGATGCACTGCATGTAATTAGCAGATCGTAATGTTGCAGTGACAGGGCTAAACAGCAGACTCAATAGCTCCGAGCTATTTCTGAGCTCTTTATTCTCTGCCATATGTTTACCAGGCTTCTCTTTTACCTCTGTTAAAAGGATTGAGAAAGTGAATGGCTGGTGTGCTTAAAGCAGAATTGAACTTTTGTTAAACCCTTGACAATGTACAGGTAGTTTTCTTACCACGCCATTAAGTTCTCCCGCTGTGAATTACCGCTAATTTGGAGCTAGGCACTGGACCGGCAACTCACAGTTGTGTTCATCCTCCATTAACTATATTATCATTATTTCTCAAAAACATATACTTCTAATGCTGATCTCGTCTCTACTGGTAGTATGTCTCCTTCAGTTACTCCAGTGTGTATTTTAACGGATAAATAACAATTTTAACACAAAACATGAATATATATTAGACACTACAAAAATGTGATTTTGCAAACTGTAGTAACTACTACCAGAAGAGACCATAAGCAGCTTTTCAGACACATTAGAAAATAGGTCTTTGAGAAACAATGAAAGTCAATGGCGGATGAAAATACTGATCTGGTTCTGGGCCATGAATGATGGATTATATTTTGCAGAACGTCAGCAACATGTGAGGTAAGGAAGCCACAGAGTCGAGATTTTAAAGCCACCTATAAAATGAAAAATCTGTATGTTAGATATTTTAATTGTATACTGCCAATATAACAATAATAATTGTATACTGCCAATATAACAATAATAATTAGAATATAATGCATTAGTCTTTTTTCTAACCTCTACACCTAACAATATTACCAGTCAGGATTGCACAGGAAAGTGCCTTATTTACTTAATGCAAAGACGAAATTGGTTAAAACCTGTTAATGCCCGCTGCTGAGGTTAAGAGGCTGGACTAGCTTTGTCTTGGCAAAGAAATGCAAGAGATTTTGCAATAAATGAGAAGAGGTCTTGTAGGGAATTGAAAGGAATTTGTTGACATTCGACATTTTTTGCCTTAATATGACCATTTTTCTTGGAGCACTGCACATGCTATAAATGTGACGTGTATGACATAGAGTTGCTGTAATTCATAGTACATGCCTAGAATACCAAATAGGTGGGATTCACTGCATTGTGTACAAAACCGACAATTAGCCAAGATCATTTCAGCTTTTTCAGCAGTAATTTGCTAGAAAAAATGTAATTCAGAACTTTATGAAATCCTCCTCAAACGCTAGTTGACCTAGTACTAGTCTTGTGGGCACGCCATGACTCACAGCGCTGCTCTCTCTCCCTCGCCACAGAGACATCCTGAGGGTGGGTGTAACGTTAGCGGGCCACCAGAAGAAGATCCTGAACAGCGTCCAGATGATGCGGGCACAGATGAACCAGATCCAGTCCGTGGAGGTTTGATTTCCCCCCCTAGCAGAGCAGAGAGGGAGGAGACGGGTGGGGGAAGGAGACGTCGGGCTCTGGGAGGATGGAGTGGATGTTGTTTCTTTCTCCTTTTTTTTTGCGTGACAGTTTATCTGGTCTTCCCGCCAGACTTCCGTTCATACCTGGTACCCCTCTCCGCTCCTCCTCTCCTCCTGTAATCCCCTAACCCTACGTTTACCCGTGTATCCTCGGGGTTCAGGGTGTTCGGGGGAAATGGGTCCGTGTGGGACGTTCAAAGACAGATTAATCTCATCCATGAGGCTTCAATGGCTTCACAACCATCCCATCCTTGGAGCCAGGAGATAGGGAGGTTAGAACTGACCAGCAACATATTTGTCACTCTTCCACAAGTTTTAAAATGATATTGATTTTTTCTTCTTTTTTTTTAGGAAGTGGGGGGGGTCTGTTGTCATAAAAAAAAATTGTATAGAATTTTTAAAGGAAAAAAAATGAAAAAATCTGAGAAAAAGGTTGTAAAAAGGTAAGGAGTCTATAAAGTGTATGAGCATATAGATGATATAAGGTTGTACACTAGACAAACTGAGTAGAAGAGCTACCCTTTAAAAGGGCAAAGGAAGACAAGGAAAAGTTGGGGAGAAAGGACTAATCTTCTATAAAAGGCTTGGATATTTTCTTTGTCCCTTTTCACTGTGGGCACGCTAAGGAAACATATTTCTCTGTGGCCTTGTGAAAGGCAAACTGCAGAAGAGATTGACGGACCTTACTCACACTCCCAACAGCTTCCACAGGAGAAATGTAAAAAAAAAAGATGGACATCTCTCAACATAGACTGCTTCCTGAGTTCATTGAGACTATTTACAAATTCAAATCTACTCGATGGGAAAAAACATTTTTTTGTTCTCATAGAAAGTCATTTTTGTTATAGTGTGAAATGTTGTGATGAAGATTCCCTCCCTTCTTGTCACTGTTGACAAATCGTTTTCCTCAGTACAAACTTCACAGCTTGCCAAATGGAAATAATCCCCTCTACCCACGCCATTATCCTGTACATATCAGATGCACCTGACCAGAAAATAGCTTCTATGAGCTGAGATATTCCTTTTGAAAGTTTATAATTAGGATTAGAGACTAGAGGGAGCATTTACTTTGTTGTGACTTCTTTTTTCCTTAATTTTGCAACAGTGTTACCTGTGGATTTATAAGGAGAAATGTACTCCCTGCACAGAAGCATATAAAAGAAAACTCTGTTTTGAGTAATGCTCACTATTGTTTACATAGAAGCATTATTGAGAGTCAAATCAGCATTTTCCCTCATGTTTGGCTGTGTGTGTGTGTGTGTGTGTGTGTGTGTGTGTGTGTGTGTGTGTGTGTGTGTGTGTGTGTGTGTGTGTGTGTGTAAGAGGTCAGTGTGTGCATGCACCTGGGCATGATGTGTGCGTGCGTGTGTGTGTGTGTGTGCACCCATGTCTAAATATATAAGACGTGTGCACAAAGCAGTCGCTCCTAAATCATTGGCGCTAGTGTTTGATAGCATGCTGAGGGAGTGTTTGAATTCACAGTACTTCGGTTTGCCATAATTACCGTTATATTTAGTGTTCCCCCCTCACCCCCCAAGAGTTTTCCTATTGAAGACATGGTACTGTATGTTGAACCATACTTCATTATACACACAATCACATATTGTTATTTTGATATTTTTTTTATTATGAGAGTTTGCCGCACTGGGTCTACTGTTTGAATCCAAAAAAAACCTCTGAATCTTCCATCTTTACTCTTACTTCTTGAAAATGAAACATTTTTTGAAATGAATATTTTTTGGTGTACAAAACCATGTAGATAAGCAGGGCATTTCCCTGCCAGGTGTTTGTTTTCATTTTAGAGACAATATATTTACATTTCTTGTATGGTTTTATGTGAAAATTACTGTCTGAGGAATGGAGAGCTTGTTGTAAACAACGTGATGAAGGAATTCTGGGAAAAAGACAGACTCGGGCGGTGGATGTCTGCTAAAGAAAAAGAGTTGGTCCTCCTTCTGCACTCCTTTAGCCCAGGTGATTCCCTGGAGGCGAATCACTGAATCACTGAGTTTACACATACAGCCAATAGATGACATAAGCACCACAAGGTCCCACTGGGCTCAGCAAGCGAAAAAGAGACGGAGCTCGTTGTGCTTGACAGGAAGACACCGGCATCCAGCTGTGATCAATCGGTCAGATGTGTCCATCCACAGCGGGGGTCCACAGCCCCTGTGTCCAAGCTCTGATTCTCACCTACTCCCTAGATAACAGGCCTCTCAGCCACCTGTCTACGGTTTCCACGGCTCGTCATTCAGTGGCCGGTGCCCTCACGTTGGCACTTCAACAGTGTTAACAGCAGGAAAACTGACCATCACAGATTACAATACTGAATGCACAGAGCAGACAGTTTGATCTGTCTTCAACTGCAGACAGCCGTAGCGCTCACACCATAGGCACAGTCCCTCCTGACTGGACAATGCCTCCATGTATCTTCAGTGGGCATGCATTTCCCTTTACATTTCGTGGTACTCCTTTCTCTTGGTGTTCTCACAGAAAGCGCAGTGGCTTTGGATAAAGGAAGAGAGGCACGTGAAACTGTTCCACTGTTCCATATTAACCTTGACGGCTGTCCAGAGGCGTAAATCAGGGAAGTGTAATGATTTAAATTCATCCTCTTCTACATGATTCTACCTTCAGTTTTTTTTAACCTACAGTCACAATGAATATTTCAGTGGGAGCTCCCTATCAGATGGAGGCTTCTCAACAGGGGGAGAACCTTGAGTGCTGTTAGCCTGTTAGTCATAGCTGAGAAAGTAGTGATAAATTAACTAATACTATGAATGCCAAGATGCAGTTTACATTTCAAAACAAGTCAGACTGTCGACCTTACTGAGTCAAAACAACAGTACGTCACTTTAAACTTGGAATAGACTCTATAGTTTGGGTCCAGATATTTTGCTTGTTTTGTGAAGAACTGGTATTGTCTTACTTTAAGACATGAGGCACACTGTAGCTAGACAGTATATTTTGGTCTTAATCCAACATCAATTTAGATGCTTGTCCATGAACTTTGCCACACCTGTGAAGTATTAATTGAGCGATTATACTTAAAGTGTGCTTTGAGAAGCTGTCTGAAGTGTTCATAAAGCAAGCAAGTTTGGCGGACACGCTAACTGATGGCAATACAAATGAACGAGGCTGCATTGATGTTGCATTGTAGATTTGGAACTATTGAGGGAGAGAATATTTTCATTATGTTGAACTAAATTAAATGGCAGTTTTTGCTTAAAATGTAGTTGGGAGTAGTTGAGTTGAAGAACACTTTGGTTGGGTGTGGAGCATTTGACAAAAACATTATCTCTCTCTGTCTCTCTCTCTGGAAAGCTTGTAGCACTACATAAAGTATTTACTATATTTTCAATGCAAAGGCACAAAACTTTATTGAGAATGTTGAGGTTCACCCAAACAAGAAATTGAAGGGCAAGTTGTTATCCTTTTATCATCTATTTCAGTGGATTGTAACATCCCAGTGCAGATCATTCCAAAACTTTACACACCAAATGCCATGATGAAATCCCCTTTAGCTCTACAGTCTATTATTAGACTGCTGACAATGAAAAGTAGGAAATTATCTATTCAACACTAAGACAATATAAAGATGATTTCATTTTTTTTAATTTATGTATCTATGTCAATATTCCTCCACCACCAATCTAAAGACTTTTTCTTTGGACAGAAATGAGCAAATAATGGTACATTTTTGTATCATGTTTTGCCTCTCTTCTATTCTGAAAGAGATTTATAGAGACTGAGGTTCTGATTCAGTGTTATCTTATTGCAAATGCCTTTTTATACCCTTTCAAACTGTTTCTACTTTCTACAACTTATTTTGTGTGTCTTTAAGACAGCCACAGAAGTTACAGTGTTATGGTAAAAATTATGGCAAATAATTATTTGCAGCTGTTCAAATAAGGCTGTATATGCAACCTTTTCTTTGTTATACCCCCTTGCTTTTGAAATTAAGTGGATGCAGCGTGGTTATGATTATGGCTCCACACATCTAGGACATTTTAATTGCACATAATGCTGTTTTGCTGATGAATAAGATCAACAAAATATATTCTTTCTTATGTGAAGCATAGCAAAGCCTGCAGTACTGGTTCACTGCACAGAGCTTAATACCCAAACCTGTGTGCCAGGACAGCCGGAAACTGTTAGATCTGAGTGTTACAAGTACATGATAGTGTGCATAAATACAAGCTGTGCCAGGATGTACCCACTGAGCTGTGTTTGAATGGCACCCAAGTATAATGAGAGCAGAATTCTTCTAGTCTTTGTGGCACTTAGAAAATGGCTCCGTTTGAATTCCTCCAGTGTAAAGCACCAGAGCGCCCTCTACTGCTGTGAAAGTCACAGGTAGATTTCCAGTGTTACATTTCTTCAGCAATTTTTTCCAAAACTCTTATTATTATTTAAAAATAAGTACAAGTTTCACTAACATGAGCGCAATTAGGGTTTCAGTGTCAGAGACGCTTCAATCACAAACTAGGGTAGTGACTGGAAACATATTGGCTTTTGCAAGGCTCAAACCTGAGTCCCTCCCAATAGTCAGAAGTAACCACTAGTCGACCCTGCCACTGATGTCCCCTAATGCCCAGTGCTTCTCTATGTTGCCCATCTCGGCCCCTCAAGCCCTAATACCAGTCCCCTGGTATTTGGATGTTAGTGAGCACATGGGCAGGGGATTTGTGCCTCCCTGGCCCGCTGTAGCCCACATCATAGACCAGTGCTGGTTCAGACCACTGTGACTTACATGGGAGATCATGTATTTCTGTATAAATGTATATTGACTGTAACCCTGTGAATGATGTAACAATTTCATTATTTGTAATATTGTCATTGGTTTATTTTCTAAAAATGGAAAGCCAAACTTGACTTTCCTCAATAAAAAAAAAAAAGAAATCTGTTATAACAATGTGTTGTTATTTATATGGCTCATAGTTGAATTCTTTACTTTGGCGTACTAAAAATGAGTTCTCATGAAATGTTATTTTAATTGTCTCTTTAGTGTAAAGGTTGTAGGGTCAAATTTACAATTACATTTACAATGATGATTATTATTATATTATTTTATATTTTTTTATAATAATCATGTGAAGTGTAATATTACTGTTACTATTATCATTAGTAGTAGTAATAGTGTTGATTTTGCAGTACTATGGCAAACTCATACAAATGATTATGATATGATTAAACATAATTTAATCTTTACGGAAGCATATTTTATGGTATTTCAGATGCAGTAATACAGAGAGTTTATTTGTTCAGTTCTTTATTTAATTTAGTTAGCTATTATATATTGAACCATTTAGCATACAATATAAATGTAGTGATATGTATAAAGAAATCATTGTCACACAAAGTGTAAACACTCTAACTCGTGGCAATGCGAAAGTAATAAAGTTGTGTGTTGCATATTGTAGATATAATTTTATACTAAGGTTTTCAAGCAAATACATTTTTATTACATTTATTAGATTTCACGGACAGAGCACGACTCTAACACCAACCTTTTGATTCCACGTCTCATGCTAAAATATGCTAAACTAGCTATACTAAAATAGTGTCTTTCAAACCGAAAAGATAAACAAGAAATCCAACAAATATCAATGCATCGATGACATCAGTGTGTCCCAGTGCCAGACCACTTGACATTGTCTGGTGGATTTATGTCAGAAGAGGTTTGAGCACGGTGCGGTCCAGCTCAGAGGTCAGACCTTCTTCACCTTGTGAAACTCATTAACAGCAGATGCTCCAAGGCTCAAGCCCTCACTGTGACCTGGTGCAAAGTGGTGTGTGAGAGGGGTTCAGGAGTTCAATGGAGCAACCCTTCTGTCATGGACCACCCTTAAGAACCCTTTACAATCTG
The DNA here is from genome assembly GCA_025447815.1 of Percopsis transmontana. Taxonomy (NCBI): domain Eukaryota; kingdom Metazoa; phylum Chordata; class Actinopteri; order Percopsiformes; family Percopsidae; genus Percopsis; species Percopsis transmontana. Next base: position 5,384,031 of record JAOEHI010000020.1, read on the forward strand.
TTAATTGATATATTTTGTTTGTGTGTGTGTGTGTGTGTGTGGGGGGGGGGTATGTTAAGTATTATTATTATATGAAGTATATTATTATAATAATTATATAATAATAATAATTATTATTATTAAACTGTAAAACCAAACTACCAGTGAACACGAAGTTTTTGACAGTTTTTGACTGTTTTTTTCTAAAAACATTTATGACATTCATGCAAAGACTGATGGCATTTCATCAGGTTGGTCTGCCTGCCTTGCAGCAAATGTCACCAGTCTAACCTCATTATCTGGGGCAAGAGACCACTGCCAGGTTTCCATAACGATGGCTGGGAGAAACTGAAAGCAAGCTCAGACAATCTGTGAGTTCAAAAGGGTCAGCCTGAATCCAGTCTCACGTCTCATACAAATACCTCCAAATGGGTCAAAACTGTCACATGCCATCTCAATTACAGTATGTCCACCTGAGAACATGATTGAAAATGGAATTAGAATGAAATAAGACATTGTGATTCCTCAGGACACAGAGGAACGGATCTGTTTACCATACTGCTGCCCTTAATGGGAAACCAGCTCAGGACTTGGACTTCGGAGCCAGACTGTAGGAGAGTTATGAGGCAGTAGCTAATTCAATGCAGGTTTCTAAAAAGACCCCTTCAACTGATGAATGTATGTATTGATGAATTTTATGAGTCAGATTAATCTGGACCTCTTGGGCCTGGGGCAGTTAGAATTAAATCCAGCCATAGTTATAGATTCTGCTTCTGGTTAAAGCCCCACAGCAGGTCGATAAGAATGAAAGGCTGACATGTACCTTTTGGCAGCAGGAAAATGGCCACATTCGTGTGCCATAAAACTATTTTTGATGAAAAGGAATGAATGAATGTTTTAGTGAACATTTTACCAACAATAATTGTCAGCAAATGCCAAATGTAACGCTACTTTAAAGACCCCCTCCTGTCAAAAATGTGTTTTCTTTATGGTTAACTCCTATGGAGACATAACTTGACTAATCCCTAGAGCATTCTTCCGCAGAAGAAGGAGACTTCTCTGTACTTAGCTACCCTAAAAATGCGAGTTGGCTTTAACCACAATTTGTGGCTCAACCAATATTTTGAACCTATTATGATCCAATAAGAAAATATGCAAATTACAGGAGAACTCTGCAGTAAGCGTTTCTGACCAAAATGTAGATCCATTACAGTAATAGTGGTAAATGTGACAATGTGACGTGATGTGCATGCAAGTAAATCCACTCCAACATGCTCTCAACATGCTCTCTCTCTCTAGATCTATTACTTAGACTTATGATCTATTATCATGAATGCATTATAAGACTCTCTTCACCAGCTCTCCATTCAAAAGTACTTATCCCCTGGGATTTCCTGGTTACATTCTGAGGCATTAAACCTATCTGGCTATCGGGTCAGGGTTACAGTATAGCCTACATTAATTATTAAGGCTATACTGTAAGGTTTGAGGAAGTAAGTGCCATATTTTGGTATATTTTGTTATTTATATTTTTTGCAGGTATGTGAAGTGGCAAGTCAAAAAAAGTCTCAAGACTCAAGATTCTAAGTTTTATTTATCGCGTACATTTGCATCCACAGGTGAAGTACAATATAGTGAAATGTATTCCCAACCAGCATCCCAGAGTGCAAAAGTACAAGCAATAGAAAGATAGTATAAAATAAAATATAGAATAGACCTATAGTATATAATGAATATTAATAATAATAATAATAATAATAACAATAATAATAACATGTAATAATATAAATTAATATAATGATAATATATAGTATATAATAATAAAGTCTATAAAATAGTAAAACATTAAATAAAGTAAATTGTATTTACAAATAAAATAATAATAAAAATAATGAATAATGAAATAATGAAATGATGAAGATGTGAGTGGACAGTGAAATTAATGAAAGTGAAACTGTCTGTTGTAAGTGTCCAGAGATCAAGAGTTCTGACAGCCAACTCCTCCCGAGCCTATCTGTCCTGCAGCCCAGGCAGCGATAATGCCTGACCGCAGCAGAGAGAAAAGGTTTCGATCAGGATGGCTGCAGTCTTTAACAATCCTCCTGGCTTTATTCCGGCAGTGTCCTCAGAAAATGTCCTCTTGGTTCGGTAGAGCACCGCAAGTGATACGCTCCGCCGAATATACCACCTGAAATCCACAACCAGATCCTTGGTTTTGCAGACGTTCATGGAGAGGGCGTTGGCCTGGCACCACTGTGTCAGGTTCTCCACCTCCTCCTGGTAGGCCCACCACAGCTGTGTCGTCTGCAAACTTCACAATGTGGTTGTGTAATGTTTCCACTTGGTAAACTGGATTTTATAATAATACGGTATTGGGTCGTGGAACTATAGCAGCAAACGGGAGTCCTGTTTCTCTTTTTTTTATTGACCGTTTGAATGAAAAGACAACTTTATTTGTTGGCCCATACACTTTTCTGAATCTTTTGTAGCTCTGTAGTTGCCGTTGGCTGGCAGCTGGTTAAATGAGAGCGTACATTTACAGCAGTACAGATCATTATAATGATGCTTGACGTGGTGTGAGGGCATAGGGGCGTTTCAGTTAGCATATTTATAGATTCTGGCATTCTGTAAGAGGGTACAAATGTAGAGATGTTGCTAAGCTAGTAACCATACTCTAAGTCTAGGTCTAAGTCAACCCTACCAAACTGATTTAAGATTATAGTGTACACTTGAATTGTGTTGCTTTGTACTGGCACGTTTTTCTGTCATTTCTGTTTACCTCATTTCATCAATGAGGCTAGGCTAAATAACACCTTTGTGTTTTTAAATCAATACAGTTTAACAGCACCGCAAACTACATCCTCCAAAATGATCATACAGTTGAATCGTCACCTCTGTTAAAAGGTTTCAACATAAACTGAACATTAGAACAATCATGAAGGGAGATTTATTGCAGGAATGTTGTATTAGACTGCATTAGTTTCGCTAGGTGTACCAAATAAAGTGGCCGGTGAGTGTATATCAACATTTAGATTACATAATTTAGATTACATAAAATACATAAATCATTTTTTTTTGCAATAGCTTGAAATGGGGGGCACTCAAACCAGGCTACATGCTCAGGAACCTTCCCCATAACTTGCTAGAATTTCTACTCTATTTTTTGTTCATTTCATTTCATTTTAATTAAATAGCTTCTATCATATGACACAGGGGGTACCTAGGCCTAGCTGAACCTAGCACAACTCTTTGATTTTCAAAAAATCATTTACCTTATTTTTAGTGAATTTTTTTTATTTATAATTCAATAGCTTCTACAGTGTGACTTTCAACAGTGTAATTTCTGTTAATTTTGTACAGATAAACTTTAAATTTCAGATAGAAGGTATAGTTTGTGGGGGGGTTTTAGATAGCGACAGCACTCAATCTGAAATTGCATCGTGTATAGGCTGCTATAATAATTTTACCAATATGTTATTGAGCTCATTTCTAGGGGTGAAAATTATATTTTAAATGGTTTATTTGAGTTTTTTCCTCTAAAAAATTCACCAGAAGGTTTTCAGTACTTATTTTGTGTTAGGAGGAGGTCCCTGGATCAATTCCCAAAAAGGTGGGACGCCCCTACTAACCTAACACATTTTCCAGAGGAAACACTGATTTGACCTATATACTATATTAATAATGTTTGGTGTGAAATGTTTCGTCTGGTTTTAGAGCACAAACATCAAAGTAGAGACTTTCAGAGATACAGAGAGGCATGAGTTACTGCATCTATTAATTCCCTCCCCCTAGAGTTATACAACCCAAGATGCCACATCATGTCTTTTCCTCTCCTCTGAAATCCAAACTGTGTTTTGAACAAAGCACCATCCCCGCCTTGGGTAGTTCGACGCTGGCCTACCGGGCACACCACAGAGGGGGTGGCTCAGAGGGCACACATGAGACGGACTGGCACTTAGTGGAAAGTGTGACAGTGTAGAGCCGACAGGCCCGCATCTGACCTCATCTGTCTGACCTATATAACAGCATGAACTCTAAAACCCTGAACACCACTGGCTGCTTATTATCCATCTAGCACACGCACACACAGGCGCCATTTTGTCTCGCTCTGAGCTGGATGAAATGAAATGGAGAATGGAAAGGAGTTGGGCAAACCAAAAAACAGTTTTTGTAGCTTGCCACTACACATGCACTGCGACTGCGTGCTTTAGCGGGTAAGAGGTTGGATAATGTACTGTACACCAGGCTCAGAAGTCTCAGAAGGTGCTGAAATATAGATCTTGTCCGCCATCTAGTGGTAGGTTTTTCACTCGAGTTATTTGCCTTTTTAGTTATGTCCTGGATTTCCATCCAGACTTATACTGTGTTAAAAAAGAATAATTATTAGAAATGAACACTCTACAAATAAATACTTGTATTTATTACAAATAATAAATAATGAACAATACATAATTAACACAATACATAATTGTGTGTCTTCTGAAAAGTGAAATTTGACAGCATATCTTATTCCTATTTGTGTAGCTTTCCTTGGCAAAAGGGGGAAGCATAGTCTAGTGGTTTGGGTGATTAACTCAAAGACAGAGGTTCATGGGTTCAGGCCCCAAAAAGTTGGCCTGCCTGTAAGCATCATTGAGCCTTGAGCAAGATGCCCAACCCCTACCTACTCCTTAATACTGTACTTGTAATTGTACTCATTGGAATTCACGTTGGATAAAAGTGTCCACTATATTGTAATTGAGAAATTCTTGTTTTACTGTTGATGAATATGTCTATAGTCTTTAGTGTCATCTCATAAAATTATGTCTTTAATTTTAATTTTAGCCTTGTTTCATGTTCCTTATTAAAGCCATACGAGCCAAAATATGCAGCTAGTTCCCCTGATTTTAAACCCATAAAAACATACCATGTTGTGTTTGTTGACCTATATTGACGGAACATCCTTTGACATTGGCAAAAAGGCACAGACAGCTCTTCAAGTTACACATATCAACACAAGGGGGCAGTGTACAACAACAGGTATCTTTCCTCCTCCCTCCCTGCTGTAGCACGCATTCTAAGCCTAAGCTCTATCTTCATCTAGACATATTGCAATTTGGCAGACATAGGGTGGACATTTGTTGCTGAGGCAAGCAATTGTCTCAGCGGAAGAGTTCACAGCTTATCAGTATAGTGTCTGGCCTGAGCTGATCAAATAGTCAACTAAAAGAAACCAAAATTGGGATTCAGAGGAAACAAATGTCTGTAAATGGCACAGGGACATCAGGCTGATAAATGTCAACACCATCACACGTCTAGCTTCCCTGGAGGAATCTTTGAGGTGATGGCAAGGTGCGTACCAAAATCCCAGTAGATTACTCGATCAGCCCCTAATCCATCATCTTTATATCTCTCCTGTCTATCCTATTATGCCCCTCTCCCCCTCCCCATTCACGAGAATGTTCAAGTGATTGCAAGACTTTGTTATCACAGTCATATCAATAAGTTGACTAGACGGAACCTGCCTGCTATTGAAGTTAGATATCTCTCTTTCAGCTTGGAGTTACCACACGCATCAACCGCTTAGGCTTCATTTACCACACACAATCACACAATGAGTGCCAGAAGGCCAGATTGGACTTGTTGAATTCAATTGACTCTGAAACAAGACAACTTATGTAACACTTTCTGGTGTTTAAGTTCAAAAAGCTGTAAACACACATTTACCCAGGTTTGTTTTGTTTATTGAGTTGGAAGAACAGTGCAGTCCATCCATCAGGCTCTTAAGGACAGGATGACAGGAAGGGTGGGCGAGACGGGCGGAGAGGAGAGAGATAGATTGAATTGCTTTGACTAATATGGGCAAAGGGAGACGTTTTGCGGGAGCTGTCCTCGCTCCACTCTGCTGTCTCCAGATCATAGCTGCAATCCATCTCGCCCTTAGCTGTGTCGACGCCACAAAGCACACATACTAATGCATGCAAACACACAAAGGCCCACACTCAAGCACTGACATACCTACTGTACGTAGCGCATATAGGCTCACACACACACACACTGGTCACCAGCTGACTTTGCCAGGAAGGAAGGTTGATTGATAAGGTAGGGGTGTGCATGAATGATGGCCAAATGTATTGGTGAGGCTCCTTGGGAGAAATCCATTAGGTTGTGAGAGAACTGATGTGGACATCCATCTTCCTTCCAGATTTGTTTTTTTTCATGGGAGTTCAAATCAGATCATGCAGGCCAGGTTGCCATTTAGTTCTTTGTGATTTGTGGAAGTTTGGTGGGTGAAATCATTTGTGTCTAGGAACTACAGTATGTAAATGTAAATACATACTACCGATCTCCCGCAAGAGACTTGAAACCCACCTCTTCAAAATCTACCTCGGTACCTAGTGCCCCGATCTTTCTACCTCATAAACTCTAAAAAGTGTATTTCAGCAGTAGTTGAAGTAGTGTAAAGTTCTGAGTGAGTTTTATTCAGATTTCTGCTTTAGTGGAGGCAATCTACATTTGTGGAGTATTTCAACTTGGAATTACATATTGTTCCCTCAGCACACATGTAACCTGCTATTGTCATTTGAGTGAACCTGCATCAATTAGATTTTTCGTGACGCTGTGCGTCTGACGTCATGACGTCTCCGCCTTCTCCAGAACTTTCTACCTGCACTTGAACCGCGATTTTCTCGGCTCAGACAACTGGGAATAGGATAGCTAGATACTGAATTACCACTGTCTCCATCGTTTTTGAAGGTAAGTCAGAGGTAAAACCTATAATTTCATATGTAAGATAGAAAATTGTCCAACTGTGTTGTGCCGTGGGAGAGGGAGTAGATGGTGTGCGGTGCCTCGGTGGAAGGGCTGCCTTCGTATTTACGCTAGATATTATCGAGGCAGTGGTGTTAAATGTTTACTGTGTGAAGAGTTGTCTGCTGTCTTCCCTGTCCTAAATCA
>JAOEHI010000020.1:5391045-5429942 GCA_025447815.1 Percopsis transmontana
CTAACTAGTGTGGTTGTTAGCTAGCATTACTGCGTCATTTGTTTGTTATAAAATATGACATAGTTAGTTGTATTTTCGGGGGGGGGGGGGGTGGGGGGGGGGGGGGGGGGGGGGGGGGGGGGCGGGGGGGCGGGGGGGGCGGGCCCGCCCCGGGGCCCCCCGGCGGGCCCGGCCCCCCCGACGGTGGTATTTCAGCTCTGGAGAATGTATCGGTCTAGTTGGAAAAACAGGTCCAAGGAGGGAAAAAAAGGAAGAGCAGAAAAATTTCGGGGTGAGGGAAGTGGAGCGGAGCTGTGGCCTGCAGATGAACCCAGCAGGGACTTGGAGGGGTCATCCCAAGTTCAGGTCTTTCCCTCGCTGACTCTGCGAGAGCGGAGGAGCTGTCCATGGCAGAGAGGGCCTGCTCTTGACGGCCTCCAGCCCCCGCTGGGACCCCCCCCACCCGGGGGCCCTGTAACACAAGCCCGTTTCCAGCAGGAGTTCTGCGGGGTGTGTGCGGGGAATTAGGGCGCGCCCTGGGTAAACGGAGGTCAGTCAGAGAGGGGGAGAGAGAGCTGGGGTGGGGGAGGGGGCACTGGAAGACCCACCTTTACCAATAAGGCTGACAGAGGGTTTGATTTTAAAGCCCTTGTCCCTGTGTGACTTGGTAAAGGCTCAAGTTTACTACTCTCACTGGACAGAGAAACAAGTATGCAACCCTGTTATCTGTTCTGTCCCGCATACTGTATATCTTGACTCAAACACTAATTTAGGCCTGCTACGTTTTTTCCATCGTGAAAAATATATATTTGTCAAGGGGAAAGTAAGTATTGTTATTTTTGGAAACATAAACATAACATAACAGTGGGTAAAAGTGAACTACTCGTAACCGCTCACTTGGGCCGAAGAAATATCCACTGGTGAAGTATGACAGAAGCTACGGGTGAATATGCGAATCCTTCAAATGGGGACGGAGCCTGCGGAGGCTTTTGAAGGAGACAAATGAGAGACAATCTATCATTCGACACTCACAGAACCAGCAGCATGTCAGGGGTGGCCAACTAATCAGGCAGTTTGCACAGACAGCCCAGCATGGGTCCTTTAAGTGAATAAGTGGGCCCTCCCATAATGTACCAATGGTTGGCAGGGAGTAAATAAGATGACTGGTGGGGTGATCTGCAATCGGAGGTTTGCCGGGCCACTGCAAGACCCAGGCGACAGAGATGGAGGGCTGTGGATTCATGAGGTGTTGGTTTATTACATATCACAACAGGTGGCCTTCAAGACAGCCAGGATGGACGTCAGACTGTCAGCCGTGATAAACTCTTCTTCTGTGATAAAAATTTGATTATTTCTTTCCAACCATTAACAGTTTTCAATTTATGCATTTGACATTTTCTGTTGAATATTACCCTTTCACGTATAGCCAGTTGAAACGGGTGAACTGACAGCTAGCCGAACTATATGTCACCATGCACACAATAGAGAAACAAATACTGAATCATCGTGTTTCCTTCGCTATTTGACCAAAATCACTGAGGGCTATGTTGAAATTGCCAATGACTCATTGACTGGGAAAACACTGTAATCTTATCCAGAGCACTCGACATTAGGACGCTCTCCTTTGCTTTGAAACCTGAATAACAAGTCAATAAGATTTACCCTAAGCATAATTTAAGCTTGCACTCAACATATGAGTATTCTGTATGATAGCACAGTGAGGAGCCAAATGGAAATAATTATTAATTTGTGCATGCATATATTGTCGTGTTCATTTAACTAGAAATAGCTTAAAATTTGATTTATTACACACCATGTTGTATACTAGCACATCCAGCACCACATTGTTTAGAACTATGCAGATGCAGACATTGTGTCCAGATACACAAGACGTGCTTGTCCAAGAGAGTGCTGAACTGTGATACATAATGGTGGAAGTGAAGCACTAAAATAGATCAGGGAACCTCTCTAACCAGTTCTGCAATCTATTTAACTTCTGCCACATGATGGCACGCCATCAGCTCCACTTTAATGTGGCAATTCATTTGCTGCAACTGCATCAGTAAATGGCTTGACATGTGGAGCTACAGTACTGGATTAAATGTGCAACAATATTAAGGATAGGTCATTTTAAGGACCTGACAGAAACCTCAGAACAAATTCGAAAGAAATTATAATTAGAAAGTTTGCAGAGGTTTAATGTAGTTACAGACACACTGCAGAGCTGCGAGGTTATCAAGTTAATGTTGTTTCATGTTACTATTAAGGGTTACGTAGTTAACAGGTAGTGTTACATAGTGTTACATGTTAAGTGAAACTTAACAAATTTGTTAAAGCAAATCAGATCCAATGACATGATCTGTTGACCATTAATCATGACAAAAGCAACAGTATCAGAAGTACCAGAACAATAAAAATACTACAGAATATGACAATGTTACTTTTATGGTTGTCACGTCATTTATGTGTCACCATTGTATTGGTTGTTTTCATGTGCGCTGCCCTTGATGTTACATATTTGAGTCACCCCAAGGAGACAGTATGTCCTCTCTTATGTCTGAAAGCTTCCAGTGCTTGTAAAAACATGTGCCTGCAGCCCATGGTATGAATTCATTTCTCTATTTATTTTTGGGTCCGATACGGGAATGGGAGGTGCCTGAACTCAGAATACTCTCCTCTAAATGTGTGTCTGTGGGAGCCATAATCTTGAAATTCTAACGACAGATAGATCCCGTGTGTTGTTCCTGTGTTGACCACAGCGGAATAGAAACAGGAGAATAAAGAAGAAAAAATGCAGTGAAGTAAAACAAAGTGTGAAGGGAGAGATTGAGAGAAGTTGAGAGGAAAAGGGAGGGTACGGAGGTGAAGGAGGGTGCAAGAGAAGTGTGTGGGGGGGGGGCGGACAGAGGGAACGAGGGGAGGGAATGGAGAGAGGTGGGAGTGTGTGTGTGTGTGTGTGTGTGTGTGTGTGTGTGTGGGGAGGGGGCTTTGGCTGTGCGTGCGTATAGAGGACCTCCCCGTGAACTGTGCAGTCGCGAGCCGGGTCATTGGGGCGAGGTTGTCAGAGCGTGCCTGAAACAGTACACCCAGGGGTTCAGCCAGAGTTCACACACTCAATGTGCAAGATCCATGTCCCTCAGTAAGCCCTCGCCAGCCGTACACCAGCACATGCACGGCAATGAGGGGAAAAATACTCACACACATCTAGCATTACACACACACACAAATTGGAGTTCAACAAACACAGACAAACACAGATGGGCTTGTGAAACGTTCACTATGTTTTATATATAGTCAAGCTTTTAGGTATGGAGAATGTTGAAATAGGCCCAGTTGGGCAATAGCCTACGGATGTTCCCACATGCTACACACGTAGCCTACATACTGTACAAGCTAACATACTGTACAAGCTAACATCTAACTTCTATATCAGTGCATAACCAAGTTTATCAAACTTGACATAACCAAGTGGACAAATAAAAAATGAAAGTTAAGGAAAGTGAAAAGGCTTTTCTCTTAAAGTAAATAAATCCAGTTAAAAATTTAGATCAAGAGAAAGAGAGAATTGAGATGGTAAGCGATAGGGTCTGCAGTCCGTAAAAACAACAGAACGGTATCAACACTGTGGGAAACATTTTCTTTAATTCCAGTCAGTATAGTATAAATAGGAGAGGCCACTAAGCCAGAGTCCCCTCTGTGTGAGTGCAGCTCTTTGTGGGAAAGCTGTGTGCTTTACTTCCATTGAAGACTGGTTGGCCTATTGTCAAACCCACAGCTTGACCTCGTGTTGAACCCAATTGTCAAACCTGCAGTGTATTGTGGGACCTTGGTGAGGGAGGCGAGGGACTAGAGTGTGGTGTAGCTGACTGAGGCAAGTGTTTGTCTCGGATCCCTGGAAGAGTGATTTCATCCGTCTAAATTCATCCCAGTATATTTGCAAGCTTTGAAAAGTGTAATTTCCTGTCAGGACCTCTCTAATATAATTAATGTGGTGATTAAGTTAGCTATATGTTCTCACAATTCAGAGAACCCCTTGAGCCACGTAGTGACCACCCCTGTCTCTCTCCCAGTTCTCAGGCTGGGGATAACTCTAAGCACTAAGTCTTATGTGTCACATGAGGTTTTGACAGACAGGCCCAGCTGTGGCAGTCAGGCGCCAGAGCACCGCGCCCACAGCGTCCAAAGCAGACAAGGCCCAAACCCAGAACAATTCAGTCTTTGTGGATCTACTGGAAACCATCAACTGCATCCAAATGACCGTAAGCTGTAGATACAAGCCAGATGTTGGAATTCCTCTGCTCAGTTCAAACTCAGTCCAGTCTGGCTCATCCAAGCCCAGCAGCAGAGCAGTGGCAGGGGAGCGAGGCGGATAGTTGTACAGTTAAATGGGATCCATTCGAAGGGAACCACAGAGTTGAATCTTAGACATAGTCCAGCAGTTGCATGAGCTAACTGAGAGCTCTTCCATAATCAGCTCTCCTGCCTCTGATTCTGAATGTATATATGGCAGTACATACATGCAGTGGTTTTTTGACTTTTTGAGCCATGACCACCCCAAAAAAAGTGGTTCACAGTTTGTACATAGTTTATGATCTGACAGTAGTGTACAAGTACTGTATACGAGTACATAAACAGCCATAAACACACATAACAAATGTACTGTATGACATAACATGTCATGACATGTAATCACGACATGTAGACTATTTTGTTATGGGAGCTAAATTATTTCAATAACAAAAACTCGAGAGTTCTTCTTTAACACTGTCCAACAACATATACTACATAGTGGCACATTGTTGCACATGCATTACGTTTTTTCTTTGTTCTTTTTTTCTCGCAGTGTCTTTTTGAGCAGAAACATATCTGGTATGTTTGTAGTGCGTGCGTGTGCTGTACAAGGTTGATCTTAATCTTAATCTTGATCTTAATTGTGTTATTTATTTATTTTATATTTATCTGAAAAGCCATGGCAGTTGGGCCTCCACTTTGAAAAGCACTGTACTTAAAGCATTCACTCTGTCACATAATTCGTTCCCTTGAAACTGCCAGAACAGGTGGACTCATCCATCTACTGTCTAAGCGAGTAAGACAATTTCTTGTAAAACAAGCGCCTTGAAACAGCAGATAAAGTAGTACAACGTGAGGTTTGTTCTGCCCCCCCCGACTCCCCCTCCACTCTCATTAAACAATAGGACCATAATCAGGATGTTCGGGGAGGATGTGATAACATCTCGCAAGGTCTTCCCTGGTCCAGCTCTGACACGCTCGGAGCTATCTGCCGGGAGACTCATTTGTCCATTTCTAGGCTAATTACTACAGATTGTGTGACCTCTCACCTCCCGGCTTCCCAGGCAACCTTTCACCTCGGAGGTGTTGAGCAGGCAATTAGTCTTCTTGGCTTCTGTGTGCAGGGCACGTACTCAAAACACAAACAGTCATCCTGCCGGTCTCTCTCCCTCTCTGTTCTCATTTCTGTCTCTCGGATAAGCACAGCAGAGGTGCGTGCACACACACACACACACACACACACACACACACACACACACACACAAACACAGACTCACGAAGAGACAAGCGGCTGGTACCACCTCTAGGTTCAGTAGTTTGTCATGTGTGGGAGGATCGGCACGGCTGCTGTGTTCCCGCCGCCTACACCCTATCATCTCTCTGTTAGCTGAACTCTGCGTGGGTGGTGAAAGAAAGGGCTCTCACATTTTAGCACAGCGGCGAGTGCATCCAAAGGACGTTTTACACATTTCCCATCGCAGCGCTTTCAAGGCGAAACGAATAAACGCCACCCGAAAAAACAGAATTCCCATGGCGGACCTTTAAACGCGAAAGGTTTAGCCTTGATTTGTACTCTTTAAAGACAGACACAAGAGAGCCAAGACTCAAAAACTTGGCAATGTCAATCCATGTGCCAAGGAGGGTCAAGAGTACGCAGGTTTTCATTCAATCCGAACACACAATTTCACACATTTCCCCCTAGAGTGAGAAACGAATAACTTGGAACTGGTTTGTTGGAATAAAAGCGTTCTATTTGTTACTCCCAATGGCACCCGTGTGTCAACCCTATATGTATAGAACTGTTGACTGATGGCGGCCTTGACAAATGTATTTAAAATCATTCTCAAAGATTGTATATGTGTACTTCACTGATTTTTCCATTAGGAATGGTTCTTACTGTCATAAACTACATACAGACTACTGTATATTGTTTTTATTGGGCTGGCATCAATTTTTAGAACATCGTACTTCTTCTCAAATGTCAATTTTTATTGAACTATACTGTATGTGGTTATATATGAATTCTGTGTTGTGTGCAATTTTCTCTCATCCACTGGCAGAAGCTATTATTTTTTACTTACCTTGCTACAGCCCTGGAAGTAACCATGTGTTACTAGGCATCAACCTTTAATGATGCTTACACTACAAAACATGATACACATGCAGTATGTCTTCAGATCTGATGTTTTTGATTTAGAAAGGATCAGTCAGTTAAAATGACTTTACAAGTGTTAGGCTGGTAGACAAATTTTTTTTTAATCTACAACTGTAGAGATGGGTGTATGTTGGCTCCATGCCTCAAGTTTTTTTATTTCCTCACCTCTTTTCATCCCATACTTTGCCGTTGCACCTACTTGAAGTGCCTTCACCCTTACAGCACTGCTACTTTCTTTTTATAGGGAATCGACCCCTCCGGGAGTTTCATTAGCAACAGCACAGGCTCCAATTTATCAACGTTTATCAAAAGGAGAAGTGATGAGAGATTTAAAGTGTGATTTCTGCTCTGACTTCTGACTTAGCCACATGCTGACTCATTCATTTAGTAGTGAGCAATTCAGCTCTCCTTCACTGCTTGATAACCCACATCCTCTCCTCCAAACAGCTCTCTGGAGGGGATGCTTTCATCCTGACGCACACTGTGTGTGTTTGGTCTGTTTCCATTTAGCTAAGTTCAGGTGTAGTTCACGGAAGCCGCCAACTCTGGTCATGTGACTTGCATGCAGACTCTGGGCTTGGGAGGCTTTTGTTTATGTAATATTGCCTTGTGATAGATGTGGAGCTTAGCCGTGCCAAGAAAGCTGTAAAAGAGCGTGTTAACTATCACCCTTTTTACATAAGCCAAGAAAATATTACTTGATATTGCATCTATTTTTAATCATGTGTTATTTGTGTAGTTTAGTCATATGCTAGAGAGTTTGTGGCCTGCACATCTGACGTATCATCCTGGTATGGGGAGGGTGCCTAACCGTTTTAGATTCGCTCTCCTTTGCAGACAAGGGTACTGAGGGAATGGTGCCCTCTCTTTGACCCATGTCTGATTCACCTTGATCAAGACAGGCCGCTGGCAACGGACACCGAGTCACGGAGATCACTTGTGCTGTGACATCATTGCATAACCAATGAGGATGCAGCTCTGCAATAAATAAATCTGGCTGAGACAGTCAATCTGGGAACAACATTTTGTAGCCCAGCGCTCCTGATGTGATGCCTGGTGGGCTTTATAAATATCCTGAGCCCATCCGTGCAACATGAACTGTGTTTCACCCTCCCACACCCTTCCCTTTTGACGGTTTGCCTTCTCCTTGCACTGAAAAGAAGGCTTTAGTTTGCTTTGTTTGTCCCTCAGCGCTTACCTCCCACTTTCTCTCTGTCAGTGTTCAAAAGCAGAACACTAAAAACCACATGCGCACCAGAACTCTCCCGGGTTCACAGTGTAGGTGGAAGAACCAAAGGAATGTTTTCCTTGGGAACATATTGGACTTCAACTGAAATTGCAACATCTCTGGTAGAAAGCAGGAATTGTTCACAATTAATGCCCTGGCAAGAACAAAACCTTCCATAATCATATTTGTACGGCACATTTCACATCAATGTTGCAAAGTAGGCTACTACACCATTATTATTATATCAGATTATCTATTTATTTACTTCTACGTGTTTCGTGAACATGTAAGTTTTAAAACTTCCCTGCTATATTGCCCTGTCAGCTGGGCTTGATCTGCTGTTATTCTTAATTAGATCTTTTGACCTGATATGGTTTTCCAGAATTTTTGTTGGTGTTTTATTAATCTATGTACAAATTAATTCCCTGCAGCATGGAAGGGCAGCAAATATATGGCAGGAAGCCAATAATGAATTTATGGAAAATTATGCTCCAGCTACACAGGTCTTTGACCTAGTGTTGTAGAACCAAAACCAGATGCACTTCCACCCAATGCATGAAATGTATGAAGCATCCATCTTTACATATCCCATGCATCACTAAATTCTCATAGATTAACTCAGACAGTTGAATATTTCATGGTAAGATAATACCAATTGATCGCATTTATACTAATAATGCTCGGACACCGATACCTGCACGTGTATGTGAGATAGTTTTAATAAGCTCCAGAGACATTCAGCATCTTGATTAAAGTCTGATGTGAGCATTTGCCTCTAACAGAGACTATTAAATTCCGATGTGAGCACTAAATAGGGCTGAAGAAAACAAAGTTTTCATGTGGCTAATTTTGGCTTCAAGTAACATTTACTCCAGATCATTTAGTCCTTAGAGTATGGTAAATTGCACTTTATTTCTCCCATTTGAGCTTCCTGAGCTTTTGTAATGTGTGTGCTTGAGGACTGACACCCTCCAAGTTTGCTGGTCCCTCTGACCTTTAACACGACTGTGTATAATAATTCTTGCAGCTTGACAGGTCAACTGAGGCGTCGCGGCCGGCCCCCTGCTGTGGGTTAGGTCTGAGCCATTTCATCACACTACCTGCCTTGTGATGAATGAACACAGCAACAGACCGGCGAGGGGTCCAACCGCCTAGCTCAGAGAAAGCGGATAAAACCCTGCAACACCTCGCTAACCTCCCAATCCAGCACACTCTCATTGCCCTCCAGTCACATTTAGCTATTCGCTTTATGCAGTCTCCACTCATGCACAAAAAGTGATGAAGTTTATAGCGGATTAACTCTGCCACTCTTTCCACCATGAGCTCAGTATTTGGGGGTATGTAGCATGCTTCCATTGTTGAGATATCCTACCAATGGAATATACTGTATATGCTACGGGATATACCTCCCTGTGTGTGTGTGGTAAGTCTTTAGTCCACAAAAGGAACATTGTTTAACATAATTGAATGATTAGCCTCAGCTAATGACTTTCCCTTCTAACATAAATATGTAGCTATCGGAAAGAAAATTCCAATAAGAAATCACTTTATGCAACAAAGCCGTCTGCCAGGATAGTAGGAAGAATTAGTGGCTTATGGGATGTGAATAATGACAGAATACTGCACTGGCTATGGTTTTACATGCGTTCAGCATCACTGCACCACATGCCAAATAGACTACAGATCCGGACGCCTACTGTATAACATTGAAAATGAGTTATTGGAGGCTCACTTTCCCTGCCCCTGCGTTAAGATTACATTTGGTTGGACGGCATATGGGAAACCCACTAGTTCATTTTCAAAGTCAGTCGATTAGGAATTTGTGAGGATTCAGTGATGCAGAGTTCTACATTCTTCACATTTTCAGTGATGTGGTGTAGCGAGTAGACAATCAGAGTTTGAGGTGTTCATACATTTAAAAAATGAAGGGTGGAGGCAGGTTTTCGAGGTTGTAGTTATTGAATGCATGAACGCAAAACCAAGAGAATCACAATTTGAATGATACATTAATTAAATACATTCATTGACAATGGAAAAAATATCTAGATATTTGCAATGTTATAGTAAAATAATGATTGTGATCATATTATCTCCACTATCGCCACAGCATTTATTTAAAGTGAATGTGTTCATTTCAGTGAATGTGTTTGTGTGTGTTTTTGATAGCCCTCGCCTACTTTTGATATGCTTGATGCTTGAAGATAAAGATCATCAGTTGAACATTCGAGCTAACAGTGTCTCATTTTAAAAGTGTAGGCTAACTGTTTTGTGTGTTTATCCCTGTACATAATGTGCAATGATTGGTGAGTTTTTGAGGGTTCACCCATAGTCATAGCATAGCCTACCTTGAAAACTGAGGGGAAGATGTAGACTATGTACGTTAGAGAGCGCAACGTAAACAGCGACTCGCAGTCTGCAGAAAGCCACTCTGTGCCTTTTCATTTTACGTTGGATGTATCAAAGCTATGGCTTATCGCGTAATGAGCGCATGTCAACGCCCTCTAACCGTAATTAGCCGCGCTCGGTTCGTTGAGTCTGCGGTTCGATATCGTCTCTGATTTCTTCAAGTAACTGTATTAATGCATGACTGCTTAATCTGTAACGCTTCATGGCTTCTTGTTCACTCAATTGAAAAAGCATAATTCTTGTGGAGAAAATCCTCTCAGCACGTCTTCTTGGCCAATGTCCATAGGTGTAAGTTTGGGTAGGGACGGTAGGGACATGTCCCTACCAATATTAAGGGACTATTAAATATTCCCTACCAATAATTTCTATAAGTCAAATGCAATTTCCTTACAAATAAAAAAAACCCACAAAGCAAATTCAAGTATAACTACATTTTCCATTGCGATGGAGTGAGCTACAGTAAAGTACAATTACTGTCATGTCAGTAAAGAAACTTTAGCAAATAAACTTTAAAATTAGATTATGATAATAGTGTCCTTATAATCATGAACAATGTTGTGGAACTCGTCTTGCTAATAAACCAATATATTGCGAGTCATAAAAGGGTAGTAGTAGCAGAGAAAGATTTCCCTACCAAATCTCCTCCAACGTTTGCACGAAACTCCCACTTTTCCCTCGACCCTCCCATGAGTGCATATGCATGTGTAGGGAAAGTACAAATTGCGATTCTGCTCTCCTGTGCCAAGCAGAATGCGGTTTTAGCCATTTGCGGCGAAATTACACCTAAAACATCTGCCCCTTTAGTATTCAGATAGACTAGCCTATTTGTTGGTCAATCCCAAAATTGTAATCTGGATAATTTTCCTCACAGATAAACTTAGTGGCCAAATTTATAACTAGCCTTATAAATTCACAGTGCAATTCTAAACAGAGTCCAACACAGACACCGGGGTATGTGATCACAGGGGCTACACTAAAGCACCAGCTACGCTCTCCAATTTCTCCCCTGTGCGACTAAACCTCCACTCCTCTGGTTCCACCTGTGCCTGGTCAGTCACCCCAGAGCTGAGTGCCTGGAGCAGGGAAAATGCTTTCTCCAAGCCTCGCTATGATTTATTCAGTATTTGGCTAACCTTGCTCTGAACTTGTCCCACAAGGTTTCAAACCGCTTTAGCCTGCGTCTCATCCAGCATACGTGCACCACAGGCCTCCTCGACCCAGTTCCATCTCAACACGACTCTGTTTCTTTCGCAACAGCCCACTCAGAGAATGAGAAACAGGCCCTTGAAGGAGGCTCGGGTTCTCTCTGAGCATAGCACGTATCACCCCCCCCCCCCTCCCTTCCCATCCCATGTGTGGGTCACCTACTGATCACAATCACCTATCGTACTCTTGCAAGAGGGCATTTATGGTTCGCAGGGATTCAAATGAATTTTATGGGCCTTGTCTGGCAGCCAAAGGACAGACACTATTGGCTGGCCTGTGGTTGTGCGAGCTTGCCTTGACTTGTGCTCAGACATGAGCTGTCTCTCTTACAGTGGTGTGTCTGTTCTGTCAACCATCTCTTTATGTGTTTATTGGTTTGGGTTTGAAGTGTCTCTCACAAGGCAAAGGGCTATGTGCGTGTGCGCAGTCAAGAAAATAAATCATTTAAATGGTGAAACGCCATTTTAAAATGACACTTACAACTCCCACCCCCCAAGAAAATGCTCTAAAGCTGGTGTAATGCACCATATGTATCACATATTGCATTATTTAGCTTTATGATTAACCACTCCTGGCAAGAAAGCAACATTTTTTCACTAACAGCATTTTTCTAGAACATTGCTCTTATTGTGAGGGCCTGAGTTATAATCTCAATGGGGTGAATCAGAGCATCGCAGTAGGCAAACAAGTGTCAGTGCTTTGAGTAGTTGAAAGTGCACAATGCATTTATCATTTACCCATTCTCTCAGAATGTAGTTTTTAATACTATTAGCTATTCTGTGTGGTGGGAAAAGAAAGAGGGACTGAGATCTCTGATCTTACAATAAAGATTTCTTAATTGCTATACACAAAAAACATCTTCAGTGTCGAAATACATTTAGCCACATTTGCTCACTGTATTAGCTAGTCCATTAAATTTGAACATTGGGCACAGAGCAGGGAACATGTATTTCCCGGATGTTTTTTTTTTTCTTGTGCTTCTTCTATTAAAGGTTTAACAGATAACAAAAGCTATCTCTTCGCCCGTTTACCCAGCACCAGTCTGTATGTAGATTACTCTATGGGGTGAACTCTTAAAACAGGAGTTGATTGGTTCAAAGACCATATAGCCATGTAATGTGTAAAACACAATATATGTGGTTTGTATATTATTATTTTATATATTTAATAATATCTATATCCTACTGAACACAATATGCTGTATAGCCACTACACCAATTCATAACTTATCAGCTAATATCTAAACATGACCTATAGGGTGGTAAACAATAGTGTTTCAAGGAGAGGGGTGAGTTTGGTGAGAGCTTGCAACTCTTTAGCATCTTTTCAGGACCTGCTTTAGAGCTTACAAATGAAAGGACATGGTGAATCACATCTAGGCGATGTTACCTATTTGCATTTTCATCAAGCTAACAAAAGATCTCCATGTGAAAAATAAAAATTGACTGTCTGTATCTCTGAGTCAGTGAATCACTAGCATTCACCAGGCTGACGGCATCTGTGCTTTGTTCAAACAGAAAACGCACTGTTTCACTGCCTGTCCAGCACTGCATGACATAATTGTGAATGACATCTTGGATTCTTTGGAAGGAGCACGTTGTGACAGCACTGACTGTTACAGTAATTTCGTAAAAAAAATCCAAGGTGATATAACACTGTCACAGAAGCTGACCTAAACACAAAAGACTCCCACACTGTTTCCCTAAAAGTCCATTTTATTAAGATGTTTTGATTCAAAGACACACAAGTAATAAAAAGAAGCATAAAACCGGCTAAAAAGAGTTTTAAAAAAAAAACTCCCTGAATAACTGTTGGTACGGACCTAATGTAATGCATGGCTTCTTTTCAAAGTGATACCCAGTCCTCCAATTCACACACATGCATGAAATAATGTACACGTGGGCACACAAGAACACAGTCAGGCATTCAAGCACTATCCCACACAAACACACACACACACACACACTCACTCACAGAGACACGCGCACGCACACAAGATGTCAAATGGCACCAGGGTGCATCCTGCAGCTTGAGAGTGATTGCTACCTGCAGGAAAAGCTCCCTTGTGAATGTCCCCTAGACATGCTTTTTACTATCATGGGGCCTCCACCACCACTCATTGTCCTAAGGTCCAAAATATTCCCTTCATTACACCCCAGAGGTGAGGTTGCTGGGCCATTCCGCCCCGTGCAGGGAGCACAGCTCATGTCCTCCCTTTAAACGTGTTCATGCATGTATAGCATCCAGAAAACTTGTGGATTTCTTCAAGTGCAACTTGTGGCATGAAGCTAGAAGATGTAGAAGAAAAACATAAAGTTAGAAATCACATTCAATTGCAAGGAGTATACTGTTGCTGTGAAAACGTCCAAATACAATGGCCGCTCCTACCTTTTAAGAATGACAAGGGCATGCATGGTCCAGGGCAGGTACACATACGCCTCGTCAGTTCTGACTGCATCCACAGTCCTCTGGGCAACTGTCTCGGGTTTGAGTGGCGGGAAGAGCTGAGGAAACCTACAAGAGAAAGAACAGAAAGGCCACACATTAGTTAGTGAGATGCTTTCAAAAAGACACACTGACAACCGAAAAGCTAGCAAAAAAACACTTTATTTTGAGTTTGTTTGAGAGCATTACCATTGCTCATCATCAGCCTTAGGGGAACTGCTGAATGGTTTAAAACAAAGCACACAGGAGGTCTAAATTCTTCTTTTTTAAAGTCTTCATTAAAAGATTTATATCAAAAACATTCACGATATGTAACATATAAATATAATTATCAAGGCAAACACAGGAGTTATTTCAAGTAACAGCTTGGGGCAGTAGTTTCACAATAGAGGATGGTATACAGGGCAGGGCAGGGCAGAGGATTATACAGGGCAGGGCTGCCCTGTATAATTGTCCATCTATGTCGAGTATAAGTAAAATATTAAAATTACACCAGCCACCTCCTCAACATTTGTCACCATCCGAAGTGTTTCATAGCTTACTGCCCCTCCGGAGCAGGAGGGGTTTCACACAAATATAGAGGAAGGTGGTGGAGGATGGAGCGATGGAGGAGCTCGCTACAAGGTCCAGCTGCCTTCTTTTGCACAGGCGGATCCTCACCTGACTCTCATGCCTTGGAACATCTCGGTGTTGGTGTGGAAGGGTAGCACGGTGGTGCAGCCCACGCCAGGGCAGTCCAGCAGACCCAGCGTCAGGCTCTCCATGAAGGCCAGCGAGGAGGCCTTGGAGGTGCAGTAGTCTATGGCCCCGGGAATCGGGGACTGGGAAAGGATGGAATTTATGCACACGACATGGCCGTGCTGCAGCTCCAGCATCCTTGGCAGGAACGCCTTTGTAGTCTGGGAGAGGAGGCAGAGGCCGGAAGGGAAAAGAGCAAAGAAAATGGGTGGAGAGAAGAGGGTAAGGGGTAAATGAGGGGAGCAGGAGTGGGGAAGGAGGAGGAAAGAGGAGGAAGGAGGAGGAAGGAGGGGAGGGCAGAGAGAGAAATAGATGCAGCGAAGTCAAAAGAAGACAGAAAGAGGAAATAGGGACAGAGTGTAACCACAGATTAAATTTCCATTTCCATTTAGTTGGTAATTGCATTTCTGGCTGCATGCGACATGCTCTTTTGATCTCCATTCAAACTCAAAATGCCAGGAGTTTCAAAGCCCCTCTGATGTTTCAGGCACTAAGAGGCAATTTGGAAATACCCCACTCAACTTGCCATAATGCACTCATGACTGACAGCCCCGACGGGGAACCTATACATTGTTATTACTGTATGCTATAGTATGGGCTGCTAAAACCGAAGTAGGCAATTGAAAAGACATTGACATATTGTCGTGACGTTCGCCAATTTCCACAGCACTTACCCAGAACTGGCCCATTGTGTTGACGTGTTGAGATTTCAAAAGGGCGTCGTCGTCGCTGTCCATCAGACTTTTGCCGTGGACCACAGCTGCGTTGTTCACCAATATCGTAACATCTCCCACCTGTTATGAAAATGTTAAATAAATCATTCCCATATATGTTGTAGGCTGGAAAGAATATAGTTGTATTGCGAGTGAGCTGAGAGTAATATTCCCCACTTTTATTCAGACAAGCAGAAATGTCGCTGACTGTAAAAAACATTCGTTTTCTCAAAGATGACGTACCTTCTCTCTAACCACCTTGGCTTGCTTGTAGACCTCCTCCCGATTGGCTACGTCACACAGGAAGTAGTGGCACTCTGTTCCTGAGAGAGAGATCTCTTCCGATGTCTCTTTGAGGCACTTTTCTGTGCGTCCCCATAAGATCACCTGGCCAAAACATTTTTAAAGGTTAAAGTACATTTAAAAGAAACTGCTTTCAGATTTCACTGCATTAAATACAATACCACTGCAAATACTACACCATTCTTCCCTGCATCACAGTAATCTGTGTGTTACATTTTGGAAAACACTTCTTTCAGCAATTTTCCATTACTAAACTACTGGGCATATTTTGAGTGGAATTATATCAGTCTTTGCGTAGAAATATTCTGTTCATTCAGGGAACAGAGAAACCATTTTCAGTCCAACAAATATTTTTCCAGCAAGAATAAAGGGTTGGGGGGAGGGGGTTGCTGTGTGAATGAACTGTCTCTTCATACGCCCAAAGACTAAATGAAGGCCAGTCATTTGAGCAGGGAACATGGGCATGGAGGATGGAGGTAGTTGGGGAGGGAGACAGTGTGTGTAGGGGGGCTAGAGATTGGGCAATTAGATCTGTCAGTCTCTGGGGTCAGGGAAAGGTAATGAAATCAGGGGGTTAGCCTGCCTCATCTCTCAAACACACATTCTCAAAGAGATTACATGGCCTGTTGGGCAGATGAGCCCCGTCATTTCTGGTCAGGGAGTCTGAAAACAGTGCGTGTGTGAAGTGGTGAGGGGGCCACTGCAGGGTTTGGCTGGTCGCCCGTGACCAAGGTTAATATTTGAGCAGAAAGTCCTCAGGAAAGTGATCTTGTGTGTTTGTGTGTGTGTATTTCTAGGCAAGAGGGCCCACCTTTAATTTAATCTTATTTTTTGTATAGCTGTAGCTGTCTTTAGGTGACGTCCAGCCATGGGTGCTACAGTTTGTGGTTAGCAATACTGTACAGTACACCAAAGACATACAAGGTCAAATCAACACAGGGAACTATCAATAGGTCACAAAACAATTTAAGAGCATTTCTACACAAATTAAGCTAATACTGTGAATGCAGTATTTAGGTATTTAAGGGTTCAGTGTCTTTCATATATACACTTACAAACAACACACATACAATAGCACAGCATCTGATGAACACACATCACTAATTTTCTATTGCAAAATATCTTTGGGCAACTTTGTAATGCAGTGTTTTGCTTCCAACTTCCATCTACAATCTATTGTAAGTTTAGTGCTAACCTTAATGATGCAGGTCCTTATCAGATCAATGGTGGGCTAATATCAGCAGACGGAAAGCAACGTCAAATTAGGTCTGGGGTCTTAGATTAAGAAGGCTGCGGCCACCTTGCCATGTGTTTCTAACTTCTTTATCAGATCCAGTGCCATAGTTGTTTGGCTCCCCCTCTAAACGGCCCTTGGTTGACTTGGTTTTGATTAGCTTTTGTTGTTTGCTTCATTTGCAAGCCCATTTGAGTAATCAGTAGGCGGACAGGTCTTGATAAATAACAGAGCTTTTAATAGGATTTGAGCCCAACAAACAAACCTGACACTTCTCATTAAAAATAGGCACACAAACTCCTGTTAGAATGTTATTTAATTCATTAGGTTTATCACCAGCCACAACAGAAGAAACAACGGATGGCCAAATTGCTTTCAGGACGGAAACGGTAAGAAAACAGTGTCTGACTGGCCTTACATAAGCCCCTTTTAAGATCACTGATAAAACCACTGACTGCTCATACTGGCCACATGTACTGTACCACAGTTTATCATCACTTTGCCTTGAAACGGAACCTTGAGTGTCAGGTTGCAGTATACTGTATAGGCTACTTGCCCACAGTGGCTCATATAAGTGTTGTTTTTTCCAATAGTCCTGATAGAATACAGTGATACTTTATATCTCAGGTCTGAATGTATGGGTGGGTATGAGTCCTCTTTTCACACCCATTGTAGGGCCAGCAGAGAGGGGGCACACAGAGAGGGCAGCAGGAGTTCAGGAGGCAGTCGCCTGCCGCTGTCTAATTACTGCAGAGACAGCAGGGTCAGCTGCAGGGCAATACCCAGCTGGGAGCAGTGTGTCCCGCCTCTAACACACACACACACACACACACAAACACACACACACACACACACACAAACCACTGAACTGGTTCGTCCTCCCTGTAGTAATGTCTTTAGCCTACATTGTGAAATCCTCCAAAAAAACAAAAACAGGCAATTCACAAGCTTGTTTTTCACAACCACAATCTACCATATCCCTGGGAAAAATTCTGTCAACAGCCTTTGTGCGAGGAGAGTGTGTGTTGTTTAAATTTGTGGAATCGTTCAGTGAAATAGTCTTTCCTCTCCCAGTGCGCTGAACTTGGAGCCTGCTTTTGTGTAAAAAAAAAAAAAAAAAAACTTGCTCTGGCTTGTTGTTTCAGCGCTCAGCACTGCAACAGTTCTGCTAACGGCACAAAGCAAGATATGACTGCCCCGCTAAGTTACCATTTTTATACCTCTGAAGATTCTTTTACTATCGCTGTAGTTAGACCACCCCATGCTGTGAAAACACCAACGCCCAGGCGAGGGGGGGGGGGGTAAGAGGAAATTCCGTCTGCCAATCACAAAGGGGGCTCGCACTGGGGTGAACTGTGGTTTTTAAAAGGTTAGGCGTATTCATAATGACCGTCCTATTTCTTTTTAGCATCTCTTTAGGCAGGGAGTAATTGTGAGGCACACTACCACAGGTGTTGTTTTCAAAGCCTTCACACCTTGATAACACCCAACAATGCAGCGCAGAAAAGCCCAGTGACATCCTTTGTTCTGCAGCTGCAAAGTATAGCTTTTAAAAACCACAGGTTTCTTCTTGCCTGTTCCCCAAGGAGATGGCACTGAAAGGAATAGGGCGGCAGTTAGTGTTTCACGGGGCTTCTGGCACTGTTTTCAAGCTGCTACGATTGTACTTTAAGAGAGCATCACAGATGTATGGTACATGTCACACGTATACAGAATCACACAACCTGCGGCTCACAATTAGACAGCCGATCACTTACTAGCCCGCTATAGAAATCCACGCTGTGGCATTCGCCTGAATGGGCCAAAAATGGAACACATTAGTGTTAAAGAGACACAGGTGGCTAATTCTGCACTCAGCCGTGTAATGTTTGCCTACTGGCTTGGTAGACAAAACATAGATGGAAAGGATGATGGGGACAGTAGCTCGTCTGACACATCAGTGTGGTCTGTGGTGCATTACAAACCCAAGTTCCTGCTCATGGCGGGGGAGGGGAATGAGGCAAGACTATAAATATGAAAGCATAGTTTCTTTTCGCCGGATAGGGGGGGATACACTGAAAATGTAATTCACACAAAATATTCAAAATTTACAAAAATATACATTTTACTTGATAAAATGTCAGTGATGTCACCATCAATCATTACATCATTACTTTAAATAACTGTTATATTACTTTCTATTACTGTATCAAACTATTAGCTACCATCAATATAGATACCTTCACTTTACTCTTTTCGAGCTCCGAGCTTCGAGCACATTTGTGATTGCCTAGTTCAATATACTTGTATCAGATTCACTTTTTTTCCTAATCCGTTAATGTAATCTGTTACTCCATTACCCTTGTCGTTTTGTTCATTTGGCATACAGTCAGTAGAGGGTATGACAAAACATACCCTGTCTTTTATTGAAAGCCTTATGGAATATTTGTGTTGTTGTTGTGTTGGCAGAGGTTATGATTATTAAAACAAGATGTGCATAAGCATGACAACGTTTTAGCAGAGTAATAAAAAATGTATAATTATGTCAAGGACCATGAACCATTTGACTGTACACAGGAGTGCGATCTCTCTCTCTCTCTCTCTCTCTCTCTCTCTCTCTCTCACACACACACACACACACACACACACACACGCACACACTTGCTGTCATTACAACAGGACCAATACACTTTATAAACACATGATGTCATAGAATATGTTAACCACATCGACGCTTGCCATAATGCTTGTCTGACCTATCCAATATATCATTACAGTGATTTCATTCATTCATTCGGTCATTCAAGGAACCTAACATTAAACCCCGTCAGACATGTCCTCTGGTTGACCCGAGCTGTTGTGCAATACTATCAAAAGTGAGGGCAGTGTCTCCAATCTCATTGGACTAGACACTTCATGATCAAAACATTTTTGGTGGCTCATTCCACCCACAAGGATAGTAGGCTACCTGCCGAGGCATTTAGCTGAGGTAATCACGGTGCTTACACTAGAACTAGTATGATTTCGGCAATCAATGTTTTGTGTATGGACTTTAACCTAAACATATCACAATACTATCTTATAAGGTGTCCACACTGCCTGCTGCAACCTCACCTAGGTTACGGTGTCTTGTAGTCAAAGTTTTTACTAACAGAACCATGTGCATTGCTCATTCATTGAAAGACATTTAATGTAGTGTATTTGCAACAAGTTATATGTGGTTAAACGTAGTTACCTTTCTGGCCCCCTGCTTCGCAAATTCTTTGGCAAGGTGACGACCGATTCCTCTTCCCCCGCCCGTGATCAATACCACCTCCTTGGCCAGGTCCTTCCTTTTGCTTGGAATAAGCGAAAGCACACTTGCTTTGACGATATAATATAGCATTTGAACAGGGAAAAGGATCACACTGCCAAGGCTCTTCAAATCCATGACGATCAGTCTGTGGATAACCTACAGTTGATATGCTGTTTACGCAAGTTTTCGAACTTAACACAGTGACGCGAGTTTGATGTCCTCCAATACTGACCAGAATATGAGAGAAAGCGTTTGGAATTATCCGTATGCAAACAATATCTACAGTCTGTCGTCAATATTCCACAGGCGAAAAATTAGAAAAACCCAGACAGTTTGAGCAGCTCTGGCATGTCACTCGCCAAGTGTCATTCGCTCAAAAGTGAGTGATCACTCATAACGCCTGTCGACCGCACGGACAGGCTTGTAAACATGAGACAAGGCAAGACGACGCGAGATTCCGTGCGCTACTTAAAGTGCTGCTTTTAGTGTTGTGTTCCTACCCCGGGCTTATATGATATGTTACCGCCTCTACCCTAGTTGCGATAGTTCCACTGTGGAAAGGACCTGGATGGACCTGAGGGGAGTTTTGTAAGGGTATTAATCCTGATTGACATGTTAAGTGGGGATGTTGCTTGAGTGCGTGTCTGCTCTGAGTGGTTACGTGTTTGCGTCTCCCCACCTCCTTCATCAGTCTGATGCAGTAGCCTACCTATACAGTCAACACGTAAAAGTGAAGTCATTGTGTTACATTTTCACCGACAACAGTATTCAAATACAGGTAGGCTACAGGGTTTTCAGGATTTCTTTTCTCTCTCGCTCAATCGATGGTTGTTTTTGTAAAGCGAAATCACTATGAAATCAAAAATTGTTTCGACTAGACTACTATGATAGAGAATGAGACATTTTGAGGAAATAAAACGGCTGAAGCTGCAGTTCTTCATTTATTACAAAAAATAAATACATATCCAATGACTCAAAAGGACACTCATTCATTTGTGTCTGTGCTTATCCTTGTGGTTGAAATCAGCATGCAGCAGCAGAGGTGCATGGCCCTTCCCCACCTGAGTGCCAAGTGGCTTACATGCCTCTCTACTCCTCCTCTTACAGCTCTTATAAACTAACATCGTTTTCGAGTGCACCTTTAAAATGCATAATAAAACTAATAGTGAGTGTTACACCAATGGAGTAATCTTTCTGATGATTCAATACATTCTGCATACGATAATGGAGTACACTAATGCCTTTTAATGATAAAAGTTATTTTGTTTTAATAGGAACTAATTTGTTTTATCCATGTCACATATTGATATAAATATTTATGTCATGCACATTCCTGAGCAGATCACAACCCCAGTAGCTAATGCACGTGGGATGGAATGGGACATGGCTTTTCCCTATGTGACTGTGCAGTTTGGGAATTGGGTCAGCCTAGTTACAGAATGTGGGCAGGGAGCCCATCTGCAACCTGCATGAATACGTCCTAAACAAATGCTGCAAATTCATGGGCCACAGACAAGATTCCAGTCTGTGATTTTTGGCCCTGGTGCTGTGATTCTTACCGGGCATTGCTGAATGTGGAGCTTTTCTAGCAACTGGGACAGCTTCACAATGGCTGCTTTGTGCTGGGCTCAGCTACTTAGAGAAGGCACAGGGGCTCTTGGGGACTGTGAGTAGCTCTACGAAAACACGATCTAGATGCTGTCATTTTTAGCTGATATTTTTTATTTTATGAAGATTTAAAAAAAAGAACCAAACTGCCTAGCAAGAATGTTTCAAAGCAATTTTAATTCATTCAAAACAGTATGTAATGTCTGTTTTGCGATAACAAGACACAAATAAAAAAACATACAATAAATAAATACCTTCATTATGGTGACTGGTCAAAGAGACTGAACTCACAGGATCTGAATGTATTGGAGCTTATTCTAGAGTCCTGTTTATTTTCACTCATGCTATCACTGCCATCTACAGATCAGTACTGAAAATTCAGAGTGTGTTCAGTCAGTGTTGAGTCGGCGTGTAAGAACACGCACACACGCGTGCGCACACACACACACACTTCAGATAGCATAGACTATGTAAATAGCAATCTTTGTTGAGTGCAGCTGTTTGCAGAGGACATTTTCTTTAATAAAAGAGGACAGATGGGAAACGATGAAAAAAAGACCCCATACTATTATGTCTGTCTACATCACTATATAATTTTTTATCAGCTTTACACAAAATATAAATTGTAGCCTAAGCACTTTTATGCAAACCTGCACATATACTTGTTTATAGTGGACACAACCATAAACAGAGTAAGCCTTGATAATAAAAATAGATTACACAGTCCATCTTCATCTTTCTCAACTCAAAAAAGTTAACTTGGTACTTTCCTGTAGCGTAAATTAAACTGGCAATATTTGTCAGCTACATTCTAAAATTATGTTTTCTCTCTTTATTTTTGACCAGCTGAACACATGGTAGGGCTAAGTTCACGATTATTTTTATTACTCACCACAAAACCTACGGGGATCCAAAGTTACAATAATACAATGTTTCATTATTTTGTATTTACAGTATTGTACTGTATAAGCGTGCTTGTTTGTATTTTGACTTTGAGGAAATAAATGTATAATATCTGACTAATAGCACGTGATCTCTCTTATCTGTGTGACTTTGACCCAGTTTATTGCTTTCCTATGAACACCAGGACTGCCTATATCTCGTTCTTTCTTCTTTGTCAGATAAGTGTTTTTGTAATAATAAACAAAAGGATAAGACAACATACAGTATAACTCTACCCAACCACAAGGAGATGTTCATGGGGAAATCCAAGAATAAAATCTTTTTTTATTTTCACAGGGGTATAAAACAGTCAGTTAATTAGGAAAATTTAGACTATTGTGAAGTAATTCCTAGTGCATATGTCGTTTCCCTAGTGCATATGTCACAATACGACAACACAGCTTCAGGATGCACTAATTGTATCATATTCATGCTAATATTTAGCCTTAGGAAGGAAAAAGAGTATTTCCATTTTGGTGACATATGTGAGTTTTGAGTCACTTAGCATTTGTATTAGCATTTATATATAAAGTGCTGAACATGGCTTAAAAAATGTTTCACTAAATCAGGGAAACTGGTTAGAAATAAATAGGAAAAAAAATGGTTTGGACAAGGTGGACAAGGTAATGGACGACATGACAATGAATGGATTCTGTATTTCATGCTGAAAAAACTACTGGATTCCATATTTTGACTTTGCTTCCATAAAGAATGTATAAAGTATTAATACTTTATACATTCTTTATGGAAGCAAAGTATAGTATAGAAAAGTATAAAGAAAATATATGTAAAATTGTTTTTGCCTTGTTAACAGGCAGCCAAAGATGTCATTAGGTCAGCCCCAAGGTCATTGTGCATTGCATGACAATATGGGAGGAGTGAAAGGAAGTGAAAAGGAGCTAGATAACACATTTACGTCTAATGAGTTACCTTCACAATCCCAGACCAGAAACCATGGACATAAGCTCTGCAATTTTAATAATAGGCTTCGCTACTCTCTTTGCAGCCCTTCTCCTTCTGATAATTGGACTTGTGTACTCGGAGCTGATGAATTCAGACATTCCTCGTGGGATTGCAAATAGCGGGAAACTGCATATAGTTCATGGCTTGTTTGTTGGCATAGCAATCGTGGTGAGTATCTATGGAATTGTGGGTGCTTATTATTTTATGTTTTTCTGCAAGTCAGATTGTGTTCTTGTCTCTGTTGAGATTATCAACTTTTCACATCAAATTAGCTTAGCCTATTTCTTAGAGAACTGGGACAATGTTTCTGTTAGAAAAGTAGTTTCATTCACTCTAGAGCAAACAAACCACTTTTGCCCTCTAGGATTTAGTACAGCTTAGATAAGAAAACCAGTTACAAAGTTACAAATCCAAGGTCATATACAAAGTGATAACATGGTAATGCTATCTTATAAAGCTAAATTAAAGCTATTGATAATAAGGTTTCTCAAAATCAATGCTATATTTCTTGAATGAATGAGGAATGGATGAATGAATAAAGGAAGGTACAAATCACAGAAATGGATGCATGACAAATTAACTACAAATTAATTAAGTTTTTTTTAATTTACTTATGTCAATAGTTTCAAATTAAATTGACTGACCTGTTTAAACCGTTTAACATAACTGCAATGATAAACTGTGATAATGTGTGGCTTATCTGTTATAATTACTGATTATCTCTGATAATTTGTGGCTCATCTGCTGGCAGGGCCGGATACTGGAGCGGCTGGGAATATGTCATCAGGCTAGCTTTACCCGATGGTTCAGTGGCTGGATCTTGACAAACAACAACCCAGTTCCTCCCGGTCTACGTGTGAAAAACCTGATGTTTTCTGGGGTCCCAGTGCGCGTATATGAACCTACGGCTGCCTTTGACAGCTTGAGAAGAGGTCTTGTGTATTTCCACGGAGGAGGGTGGGTGATGGGCAGTATAGGTATGAACCCCTCCGTTTTTTAATGTTCCTTTTCTCCAACAACATAAGACCTTTGAAAATAGACGATGAGAAACTCTGGCAAAGAAAAAAAAGATAATGATTTATGTTGCTGACTGCTCAGAAGGTACCTGCTTACAAAGCTCTCTGATCGGAGACTCTTCTCCTCGGTAAATTGGTAGGTAATAAGTATTGGTAATTATCCTCAGATACTGCTGATGAAGTCTGCAGGCACATCGCCAAGAAGGCTGAGGCCACTGTGGTTTCTGTTGGGTACTTTTATCTTTTGTCTCTGATACGCTTACACCCATTTTGGTTACAAAGTGGCAGATTTAACATATTGTCCCTCCCGTTTACCCTCTCACACTCTTAGGTACCGGTTAGCCCCAGAGCACAGGTACCCTGCCCAGCTAGATGACTGTGATGCAGCAACGTGTCACTTCCTGTCTGTGGCTAAGGAGGAGTTCAGTGTGGACCCTCGCAGAGTGGCAGTAGGGGGAGACAGCGCCGGGGCAAACCTGGCAGTCGCTCTGTGCCAAAGGCTGGCATCGAGAAGGGACGACCATCTGCTGCCCCCCTGTGCTCAGGTCCTTATCTACCCACCACTACAGATGGCAGATTTCAACCTGCCCTCATATCAGCAAAACCATGCTGTGCCCATATTGTTCCGTGGCCGCATGGCTTTCTACTTTCTGCAGTACCTCAATGGAGACATGTCTGTGTGCCAGGACGTGCTGAAAGGAAACCATGCCCCCACTGAACTCAGACCATGCTACCAACAATGGCTGTCCACTTCTAACCTGCCCCCAGAGTGCCTAGCACGGGGCTACCATGAGCTGCCAGCCCCTGAATATGACGGGGAGGTGTATCACACAATCAAAGCCGGTCTGGAACCTGAGGTCTCCCCTTTATTGGTAAATGACGCTGTCCTTCAGAAAACCCCGCCCACCTTCATCCTCACCTGTGAGTATGATGTCCTGAGGGATGATGGGATTCTTTACAGGAAGCGACTGCTGGGCCAAGGGGTGGATGTCACCTGGAAACATGTAGAGGATGGTTTTCATGGCATCATTAACTTTGTCAACAATGGCTGGATGACCTTCCCCTCTGCAACACCAGTTGTGGATAGTATAGCGGACTATGTTAAAACAATATAAAGAATGGGAAATGGAGGAAATCCTGTCTTTAAACAGATTTATTACATAATAAACAAATACCTCCTGTATTTCTAAAATACTATTGTTTTTTCTTTACTATTTTAGCACCGTTTCTGAAACACTGGTACACACATATTAAAACAGTAAAGTCAATCCTGACATCACTTTATACATGCAGCACAATGATGTATCTCATGTACAGCAGGTCCATGTATTTATAAAGTACTATTTTAGTTTACAGTAAACAGATTCATATTCCACTTCCAGATTCTTGTGACCTTGTGCAAGAACAGAGATAAATGTTAAGTTTTTGAAGGAGATGTAAGGCAAATGCATGTGAGAGTAGGATAATGACATAAACAGAAAAGGAATCAATACACTTTGAGTGAGAAAAACTTAGAGATAACTGTAAATAATTAATTAATGTGTGTATTATTTAGGGATACAATGATATGAGAGGCATTGATACATTGATCAAGAACATTGATAGTCAGGTGATAGTGTTAAGTTGAGATGCTTACAGGTAGGCCAACTCTTGGGCTCAAACCCACGACCTTATGGCTGGGAGTCCAACGCCTGGACCACTAGACTATCCTGCCCCCCAATGTCATGTTGTCTTGTTTATATAAACAATATCAAAAAAGGGTTAGGTTAAATACTAAGTTGTTTTTTTTAACCATTGAAATCTATTTAATAACAATACGGAATGGACTGTATGAAATATTTTCACACTTGAGGATTTATTTTTCTTTATGTATTTCTTATAGGAGTATTGCATGTCTGTCTCACATTTGCTTTCTGTATCCTCTGCTGGCCTTAGCTGTAAGTGTTTATTGTATCCATGGCAACAGGGCTTCTCTATTTTCACTCCACTGCCTTTGTCAAAATGGTGTTGGGTGAATGCATCTGTTTGACTAGCAAACCATGTTCTAAGAGGACATAACAGGTGTATTTTGCACCTTGTGCAGCATGGACGAAGCGGAACAGAAGAATGAAAAATGGACCCAGCCTGGCTGGAGAATAGAACAGAAGTATGCAAAACCCGTCCTAGTGGGAAACTGGGCAGAGGAGAGGCTACAGGTACAGTAGGCATTCTTTTTCCAACTGACTCTGATGATATCGAATTTAAGGGTTATTATCAGAAGGCACTGGCTCAGTAAAAACAACGATATCTTATTATCCAAATGCAATTTCACAATACAAGCATTGAACTGTAACTGGAAGTGTGAACATAGACTCTGCCACACATTCAAAACATAACTTGCTAGTCAAATTAACAGCAAAGTCTCAGGTCAGCAACAATAGCCGCTTATTGGGAAAGGCCAGTGCTGGAGACTAATTGCATTGACATGAGGCATGGCCACAGGCTGCTGGCTCAGGACCTAAGTGGAGGAAATACTGTACAACAGTGCAGATCAATACTAAAGTGTGAGCTTTGCTGAGCCTTGCTGAGCCCTGTGCCGGGCTTGTAGCACAAGTGGCAGCATATCCCCCCTTCTCACTCCCCTCCATCTGTCTGTTTACTCTGTACAGTTTACTCAAGAGCCAGTGTCAGCCAACAGCACCACCCGTATGGACTACCAGCCCCACTGGGACTTCAAGCCCGACGTCTTTACGCGACTAGAGGCCCTGCGGAGAGCTGAGGTCAGCCAAACTCCATCGTCACGGCATTTACGCCAGTGAAACGCCTGTCACAAGCCTGCAAGGCAGGGTTTTATTCTCTCAGTAGTAGTCCCTTCTGCATATTATCGGCAGCCCAATGTGAAGGTCTTTGGTAAAACTCTGTATGAGAACAAATTCCTGCTTGGTCTCAATTTACAGCACATTTCCTGCCTGGAGTGGTGGAGTTTCAGTCAGTGTTATTCTTGGTGTATCTGAAAACAGAGGAAACACTCACGCAGAAGCATATTGTGTCTATTGTGACTTCCAGGGACTCCCGTTGAGAGAATTCTTTGCCCACCATGGCATACCAACCTCTCATTGCTTGGTCTCCCTCTACGATGAGAGCTATGGGCGCAAGTACAACATTACATTGCCCACTCGGCGCCCATGGCATCCAGACTGCCGGACATGGCAGGCAGAGAAGTCGGACCACCCAATTGTTGGTAAGAACACAATTACAATTGTCCTTCCACCACTGGCTAATTGTTAAATTATGCAGCAAACCATCCAGTACAAGTGTATAAATGCAGTGCCAATGCACTTTAGTACATTTGAAATGGCAAAAACCCATTGTCATTTCATCTCATGATCAATTAAACCTGACCCATCGTGAATGCATTGTCAGCCACTGGTGTAATTAATGGCTACAGCAACGTGGTTGACGAGCCTTTCTCATCTCTGTCCCATCTTCCAGACCCTCCAACAAACTTTGGCCTGCTGGAGTCCAAAAAGCGCAGTTTGGAAAATCTGCCGTCACGCCTCCCTTCTCTAAGTGTGTATAGGTCAGCGTTCCAAAAGCACCCGCTCGACGCGTTCTGCCAAAAGCGGTTTGCCAGAGCGCCACGCGCGCTCTCCAGCCACCTGCATGCTGCCAACCACAACAACAAGGATCTGGACCTGAGACAGCGCTCACTGTTACAGGTCCCAGACCACTTCTCCGGTCTACTGCCATCTTTACTACATTCCTAGGCCAACGCGCTGTGTCTCATGCTTCTTGCTAATGTAGAAGGGATTCTCAACGTGGTTGGCTAGGGTTTGTTTTTTTATCAGTTGGTAGCATGCAGAATGTAATGAAATGGAAAAATCTAAATGCATTAAAAACTAAACAGGAGTATCATGACCTTGTAAATTCTGGGTTTGCTGTGTGTTGTGTAGCGAGTTTATTCAGTGTGTGTGTGTGTGTGTGTGTGTGTTTGTGTGTATGCATGAAGGGGACAGAGGAGGGGCTCCATAAATCACGTCCATCCTTCCAGAGAATAATTGCATGCAAAAACTATCTTGCTCTCTTCACACTTAATAGTTGAAACTCATGCACAGTTGGTACTGCCCTAGTTACCCTGGGTGGAAAAAATAGATATGATACCAGACTTGACCTGGTTATTGAGGCAAGCCAGAAGCCGTGATTCATCCAAGGAAAAGTCTGAGGGGACACGTCTAATTCCCATTCCATTAAGTGTTTAATTACTGGGAATCAAAGTGTTTAATTAGGAAGAATCCAAGATGCTTATGATTGATGGTCAACCATCTGTGTCTGTCTCCGTTCTCCCCCCTGCCTTCAGCCCTTCCAGATAACTGAAAAACCTGTGTTTTACCCACTGCTAGCTAGTTACTCTCTGCAGTGTGCTGCTGATTTGTGTGTTTTGCATTTTGGGAATACGTTTTAAACTCGGCACATTTCCCTCCCTAATCACTGTTGTGTTTACTTTGTGAGCCACATGATGGTGCTAAAGAAGCACACCACTCAACCTGTCTGTGTGTCTGTTTTGTTTTTGTTTTCAAGAAACAATTTCAGTTAGTGCAGCATACAATTAACACTTTTAATGTTTTTGATTCTTGTACACATTTCTGTCATTATCATAACTTGTTATTGTAATTACATTTATTCACAGGAAAACATTGTGTTGTTGCTTGCATGTCCTCCATCATAGAAATTAGTTAGTGGAATATATATATAGTAATATATATCCCTTTCAATGATGATAGAATGGAGGATTAAATTGTGAGTATTTATAAAACACAAAACAACAAACAGCGATTCAGGTTTTTGAAGAAATGAAAAAGGTATATGCTAAGCATTAATAAAATGCATTATTTTCAGTCACTTCAAATATTAAATAAATCATTGCTGCTTGCCCCAACTGGAAAGAAAGTATGTTTACAAAAGCTCACATATTTATATTGCATAACAGAACCATTTACATGGTGTCATGTTTAAAGAGCAAACGCACATAATTGCATTG
This sequence comes from Percopsis transmontana, assembly GCA_025447815.1. NCBI lineage: Eukaryota > Metazoa > Chordata > Actinopteri > Percopsiformes > Percopsidae > Percopsis > Percopsis transmontana. Next base: position 5,420,563 of record JAOEHI010000020.1, read on the forward strand.
TATCCAGTTCACTGTGTAACTAATATTTGTGGCCTACACAGTAATTCAAGTGATATATGACTATAATGACTGACCTCTTTATTGTGTGACAGTTGAACAAACTAATTTACTGTTACTGAGGCATGTTAATTCATTGTCCGTGTAGCTATAAGGACAAAGAATCTAGTATGATTAAGAACTAACTTAATGGCAGAATGCAATAGACAAATCGGTAAGATGAGAGAACTCCTGGTGAAAATCGAAGCAAAGTAGTCTTATAAAAAATGTATAGCCTTATGTTTTACTTTCATTGGCTATGAGACAGCTGTTCTTTGCATTCACCCCAAGGAAGAACATGGCAGCCCCAACAACTCAATGCTAATAGCTAACAGCAAGTTGGCTTGAACTTTAGACACAGGATAAATTGGGGCAAACAAAACCACTCTATCAACAAGAAACCTGATGTAAAATGTGATGCTGTGGGCACACTCTGTCACGGCACAATCTTTTGATCAATGAAAAAATGGTTCCTGGTTAGACGCAGGTCTGGAAAGGCTTCTTATCGGGGAGTGAAAGGACAAAGGGGAAAAGAATGCCCTTTGCTGCAGAGAGGACACTCAAATCTTCGGCTATGAATGCTGGGGAAATCTCATCAGCCAAGAACCTCATGGTGAACTGGTGGCTGATACAGAAGATGCTGTCCTCCAAAGCAACACACTGGAAGGCAGGGCAACGGAGCAGCCGTTTGCTGCTGCACTCGTACCACAGTCGAGTTACCGCATGATAGCGGGAAACGCCGACGCCCATGAGCGGGTTTACGTCAAACCGATACAAAAAGCTTCTCACCGCCACCATCTCTGTAGTCCTGTCTTTGATGCCTACTATAAGGCTTTCCCTCCACGTGTTGCTTTTTGGGTTGTAGCGTAGCAGCGCATATCTGAGCGTTCCCCCGGAAACAAATATCTCCCCGTTGCACACTGTGGCGCGGTGGGCCACGGCGAATGTATCATTGGGCAGCGGAGCCACAAAGCTCCATCTGCCTGTTCGTGGGTCGTATCGCTCCACCGTGGAGAGACATTCTCCTCCGATGGCGTAGACGTAGCCGTGCAGCGCTGCCAGCTTGCAGTTGGGCCTGGCCTCATTCATGGGACTGATCTCCTTCCAAATGGATGTCACAGGATTGTAGCAGAACACTCGCTTTGAAGGTATCATCTCTCTCTCTGTGCCCTGGCATCCCACCACCACAAATAGGTAGTTGTCCATTGTGCACATGGCGCAGGCATTAGATACGACCTCCCGTGGGAGCGGGCAAAGAAGGTGCCAGGCATCTTTGTAATCATCATAATAGTACAGGGCGCTGGAGGCCGTTCTCTGCTCTACCCCTGTCGTCTGCCTTCCTGTGTTCCTTGTCCAGTCCTGAGGGTCTATATCGGCCACTACTACAAACCTCCTCCCATTCATTCTTTGTTTCTGGATTTGCTCCCGCTCACCTGCCATTAGCCTCCCATACAAACTGGGCTCCCTGAGCACCTGGAGGTAGTTGTCTGACATAACTCCGAGGGCTGCCTGCTGCAGGGAGGGCTCGCCGTGTTTTTTAGCCAGCCCCAGCACTTCCATGCAATTCCCTAAATCGAGTTTACCCTTCAGGCCCTCCAAATGTGCGCCGTGTAGGTTTTCTGCTGGCAGCTGTAAAAATGGAGCCCCCGCTATAGTCGCTAGATTAGGTGCCTTCCTCACACAGGAGGAGGCTCGGGAGTGGTTCATTGAAGGCGAGGTGGTTGGATTTGGAAAAGAGACGGGTAGCTCTGAATTTTCTGCGGCGGAGAGATAGCTCTCCTTCCGTAGGAGTACGGGCCTGGTGAGCTGCCGTGGCTCAGGGGTCGCAGGCGGGAAGGGATTGTCAACAGCGCTGTGCGGCCAAATCATATCTCGCATGACGAGGGGGCTCCGGGACGGGGGAGGCCGAAGGAGCTGCACTTCCTGTGAGTCAGCTGAATTTCTCTCGTACTGTCTCAACACGGGGATTGAGTCGGTAATAGAGTGAGAGGAAGACTCCACATAGTAATCGTATATCTTCCCACGGACAACCTGGTCCCCTTTTCCATTCAGCACAAGGTTAGCATCCCCCACTTTGATCTCTGCCTTGGAGATGAAGCTGGAATAGCCCCCCTGGCGCTCCAGATGCTGCCTTAACTCTCTGCCCACGCCCACGCTCCCCTCCAGCCTCTGAAGAAAGCAAGGGGAGCGGCGTCCTGTTGGACTGCCCATCCCACGCTCTCTAGGACTGGGGAAGTTCAAAGTGGATCCAAAATAAATATTACTGATGGATTCCTCCGAACGCATTATCTCCCCTTCCACTCCGATGTCTTGGTTGCTGTGTGAAGCGCTGGATGTGTTCTTAGTGTCCTCCGCCCGGCAGGGTTGGGCTTCAGATGGCTGTTCAGTGATTGTGGCAGGCGTCAGCTCATTGGCAGCAGAATGAATCTGGGAGGCCTTCGGGTCTCGCCCTCCGTCGCCCGTGCCCCGTTTGAGTGAGCTCGGAGGTTGCAACGCCACCTTGCAGTTACGGCACGTCGCCTCCCGAGGTTCTGGTCCGTCATCCACGTGCAGACGGGGGTTTGCTGCATCCCTGGAACTGTAGAACCTGTAGGCCCATGAGACCAGCAGCACAGCAGCCACGGAGAGGCTCAGCTTCAGCAACATCTGCATGTCGAACTGGACCCCCAGCAGCTCTGCTATGGGCATTGCTTGAAGTAATGATGACGATAATGATGGCTGAGCTTGGCTGACGTTTTGTGGTTAGCTCTCTTGTCAGAGGATCTCCGCTGATGGGCGCATGTTGCCGGCTGCTCATTGAACGAGAGCTGCGGTGATCTGGTGACTGTGCCTCTCTACTGAAAGGAAACCAAGAGTAAATTGATACCCGCGGTACTATTTGCATACCCGGCTGCTGGGGCAGGGCGCTGGTCGCGCTCTACCTGCTGTCAACAAGCAAAGGATTTGATAACCCAAGATACAGTATGTAAATACCCCTCAGAGATATTTGTTCATGCTATTTGATGACTCATCGATGTTTTACATAACCTGAGAACTGTGAAATCATTATTTGTATTTTATATATATATATATATATACACACAGGTATTTTCATCCTATTTAAAACAGACTGTTGTTTCTACTTAGTGGTGACGACATGGTTTAGGTCACAGTACCTATTTAGAGGAATAGGTGCTGTACTGTATGACCGAGAGTATCTAAATAAAAATGATGATACATGACACCCATTATTTAGTTATAATAATTACATAATGTGAGGGCCTTATTTAAACTTGGTTTGAATAAGAGGTGGGGAATGGTGATATTAATCAAATCCACAATGACCAGGTGACATCTGTTTGCATAGCCAAAGCCGCAGATCAAAGGTCTCCAACTGCGGCGCTGCAGTGCAGAGGGATGGCCATGCATACTAGGATCCAGGAAAATTACAGCTTAATATATGGAACGCTGCCATAGGAGTGAGAAATGTCAGCCAAGCTCTCTGTATGGTGTGTATGTTCATGTTCATGCTGTGAATAACACAAATAAATCCCAGGCATGCCAAACAGAAGTTGTTTTCGATAGACGACTCTGACAAGGCTATGCATTTGTGAACACTATACTTAGATGCAGACCTTCATCTCACTCTCCTGTCACACAAGAGCCACGTCAGTCAGTCAATGCCGCCGGGCTTCCCTTTGTGTCTCTGATAACAGTCTTCAGCGAGGCCACGATCAACAACCCTACAAAGTGCAGTTTAGCAGCACTCCGGTGACAATTGTGGCCAGGACACACAGTACAGACATACAGTACAGAGGACATTTCAGGCGTCCCGGCTGGCATGAGCTGTTTGGTCAACAAGATATCCAGTCTGCAGTTTGGCATAAAGGAAACTGGATTCTGCAGGCATGGTTGGGTCGTGAATAATTCAAAAGTAGGCCACAGAGGCAGCTTCTTATCCTCACCACTGCTGCCATCTCAGGTGTTCTATTACGAAGCAGTGATGAGAAAAATTATCACCAGGCATGTTCTCTGTTGTGTGAAAGCACTTTGACCTTTCTTCCTCTGTGACATTGCCGTGAAGTGTGCAGCATGCAATCGGACAGGAATAGAAAGCACAAACAATTGTTTCAACATGCCGTGCTGTCCTAAGAGACGATGGAGTAACTATAGAGATCTGCCAAGGAGTTGAGTCAGTCATTATGTACAGCTATGAGAATTCACTTCAAGGAAAAAATATCAGTTCATCCCCAATAGTGGAACCAAACATTTGATCTGCGTCACATTTCGGCAAAAGAACATCACTTACAACCTAATGATCTTTTCCTGCGTTCTTGCAAACATTTCACAAACGTGTACAATGTCCACGTATAGTGCTATTATGGGAGATTAATAGGCGCACAAAGAAAAAGACTACTTTGTTTTGCATTTACATTAAAGGCCCACGTAAAGAACTCTTCTCTGCCTTTTTAGTCATCATGTTCCAACCATCATTGAATGCAGGTAGGGTAGTTAAGTCATAAAAAGGCAATTTACACATCTTTAATGCTTTCGGAGATGTGTGCTTTTCTCACATGTGAGAATGGGAAGACAAAAGAGCAAAAAGGTGATTTAAATCAAAATGAATATGGTAGCAGTTATAACGCTATACAGTGGGTGGACAAGGAATTGTGCAGATGACTCTGGTGAGAGTTCAGGCTAACTCTCATGTCCGGAATGCACAAATATGGATGGCACATTGGCAAGGTGAGCCAATCTCCCAAACGGATGGGGCTATCCTTTGTCTTCTACTAAGCTTTAAAAATCTCTTCTCTTACCTGGTTTAAATCATAATCCTTTAATACATATTGTGTTCTTAGAATATTTTAAATTACAATTCTTGTGAAGTCCCTCAAAAAATGTGCAGGATTACGCTGCATTAAGCCACCCTTCATTATTCGTGAAAGAGTTCACAATGAAAGATTTAACAGCAAAATCAAAATATACCATGTAGGCTTGTGAAAAAAAAAAAAACGTAAGCCACGATTCCTTTGCATAAGCAACAATGGGATTGCAATCACTTTTTTAAGGCCCCACATCATTCCAATTTGTCTGTCATTTTGTAGACCTTTTTTCTCGTCAGGCCAAACATTCCGTTTCAGTTGTTGTTACACTTTAGTATCATGTCCAAACTTAATTGGCTATCTGTCTGGTAGTGGGAGGATGTGTCAGAGATGATTTGTTACAATTCAGAAATCATTTTTTTGTTGTGGAAATGATCATGTTATCAATTCAAAATTAGTCCAGTATCTGTTCACAATCATGTTGAACAGATAAAAAAATTAGTCCAGCCCTTTCGGTTCCCTTCAGACAACACAACTGAATTTTTTTTTTTTTTTAGGATAAGTGACCTTTAATAACTTGCAAGTGCAAGAGTGCGTGTGTGCATATCTACTTCCTGCTATTGAACGCAGGAAACACTGAGTCAAACCCTGTTTTAGTATAAGCAAAGTCAAGGCTTGTAGTTTGATCATCTCTCCATTTTAATACAGGTGATATGAAACAAATGCAACAACCCTGTTTACACACGCTGCTTCAGGTGAGCGGCTCCCTGGAATGGTGGCTAAAATGATCCTACTAGTAAATGTCTGGGTAAGAGTTACGTATTGGACACAATGTAGGTCACTTAAGATAGTATGTAACAAGTAAATAACTGGATTACAGGCCAGTGACAATGAGCTGCAGTATTTTCAACTGCAACACACGAAAAGGAGAAAGAATCTTCAAACGTCACATGCACCACAATCCCAAAAACATCAGACATATGTTAGATAATTGTTTTTTTTCTTCTTCTCTTTAACTGTCCTTGGAGACCTGCCATTTAGATGTAAAAAGCCTGGATGAAAATTAAAAAAATTCTGTTAGCTTTCTGTCATTACAGCCAAGTTTTATCTCTGGTGTGTTGGATGAAATACAAACAAAGGTGGTGAACTGTAAACCCTCCCATACACTTCAGCAACCGTCCCCGACCATAGCCCATATAACCTCTTTTATTATCTTTAATATTTACACTGATGTACACAAAATACAGTCAAAAAGGAGATTTTTTTTTCAGTTTCTCAACGCATTTAAATCATGTAGTACATTCCGAGCCATCAGAAAAAAGAAATACTTTTATATTATTAAAAGAAAACAGTTCCCTCATAGCATCTGTTTGTTCCCCTGTGGTTTATCAGTTTGTTGCTAATCCGGTTCGTCCTGGGACATGTGACAGAAGGGTGCAGCCAATATGTTGGTGCTGTCTAAAGCCGGTTCCACATTTCACATATCAGTCAATGACGGTTCAACAAATAAAATCCTGAATTCTTTTTTTTTTCTTCTTTTCAGTTATCAGCCAACTGATTTATTTATTTTTTGATCAACAGGCATACGTGGGACAAGAAACAAAATAAGGTGTGACTGGGCAGGGCTATATAGGGGGTGGTTATTCGCATGTTCATTTTGTTGTTCTTTTGATATCGTTACGTCGGTTATTATTCCGTTACAAAAACAGTGGAGCGCCACAATGTGGTGGCACTGTTTCCTGATAGACGCATGGAGGGTCAGTTGATGACTGGAGAAGGCTTGCAGGATTGCGGAGATAGTGCGTGAATACGCATGTGTTTGTATGTGCGTGTGTGTGTGTGTTTGGGGCAAGTGAAAGGGCCTATGTATTGTATGTGTACACGTGAGGTTGTTTGAGGAGAGAAAGTGTGGCCATGTACGTCCTCAGTGTGTGTCTTTGTGCGTGTCTGTGAATGCCTTGGAGGGGAGGGTTTCACGTCAGCTCCACTGTCACTGTGAGGACCAGAGCGATCCACGTTAGTCCGAGCACGTCCATGTGAGATGCTCCATCTACAAAGTACAGAGAGAAAGGCATAGTCACATAAACAGTTCACCTGTATTATACTCAGTGTTTTAAGCAAGTATATATTTGTGACAGAATAATACCAGCAGATATGAGACCCCCAACCTCTATTTTATGAATCTAGGGCTTCCTGTATTTTACCACTTGACTTGGACTAAAGTTTCAATTCCCAATTGACATGACATGAATTAATGTAGAAGAGAATTATTTACGACTTGAGTTGACTTGGGTTCTAGACTTGGAAACTTGGGAACTGAAAAATAATTTTCAATTATTGAATGTTTTGTGTTTTTCTTTTATGAAATTGATTTATTCAAGTTAATAGTAGTCATATTAAAAAATTATCTGATTAGTATTAGCAAATCACTAGCAGGAGTCTAGTGGTCTAGGTGGGGGCAGGATAGGCTAGGATAGGATAGGATAGGGGGCAGGGTAGTCTAGTGGTCTAGGTGTTGGACTTCCAGCTGAAAGGTTGTGGGTTCAAGTCCCAAAGTTGGTCTACCTGTAAGTATCCCAACTGAGACAAATATTGAGATTGTGCAGGACAAATCCTTTAAATTTGGAGAGCCATCATCATCAAAGTTTGACTTTCAGATAATGCAAAAATATGAATTATACAGTATACACTTCAACATGTTTAGAGATATGTAGCATACACATAATAATCTCATTCTGGCACCTTCTCTCGGCTGACATTTTTCCTCTTATAAAAGAGTGGCAATACAATCCATTTTCCCGCCGTAGGAGCTTTCAGTCTTTGATGTAATTCAGATCATTGCCATACAGTAAATCCGGACGTGTTTTCAGAGAACATGGCAATCATGACATAGATGAATGCTACCTCTGACGGGAAGCACAATTCACCAGCAGTCTACCATGGCTGATTGACAGGGGTGGCCCTTCCCACACACACCACGGGAGGAGAGAGCTGCTCAGCCATTAAGCCATCAGGCATGTGTGTGGCGACCTCTTGGGGCCATGTACTACACTGATTTGACTTGCATGCGAGGCATGTCTGCGTCTCTCTCCGCGACTGGCGCCTCCACGCTGACCTGATTCTGTCCTTGCTGTGGCACACCTGCTCCTGAGCCTGCCGAAGCATTTGCATATTCAAATTTACATCTTTAAGATACGGCAAGAAGAGACGGGGAGAAACGAAGGAGAACAGAGGAGGAGGGAGAAAAAGGGCCATACATAAAAAATGAAGGCGGCAGAGAAACTAGAGAGCAGGAGAGGAAGAGATAGGGACAGAAGGTGGGAAACGAGATACAAAAAAGTGAAAAAGACAGAAAGAGGAACAGACAGAGTGAGAAAAAGGAAGAGAAAGAGAGAAAGAAAAAACGAAGGAAAGAAACGACCGGATGACCGGCCGAGCAACTGAACCAAAGAACAAACTAACTAACTAACAGCTACATCTTTACATGTGATAACCAGAGATGAGCCACCACAGTGCATATAAAGCCAGCCTATAATCTCACACTCCGCCAAAGCTGACAGTAGCGGTTGGTCCCTAAAGCCGGCTTACTGCACCACCACTGAACACTGCCACACAGGACTCTTGACTCAATCACTTTCCTGCACTCAACTTAGGCCAACAGCATTTACAAAAGAATAAGGGACATCCAACTGTCAATACTTTGAATCCTAAAACCACACTTTGCCAGAAATATTCGAGTCTCATCAATACCTGCGGAGTTGCGGCCACATTTCCGGACAGAAAAGATTGCCCTGTCAAACTTTGTACTATTAAAGTCTTTTCTAAAATGGCTACAGAAGTGCAATGATGAAGCGATGGAATCATTATGAGATGCATTACAGCAGAGACTTTAAGCCTCATTAATTGCCTCATGTCCTGCAATACTTACTGTTCTGGTTCTGGGTATTTTTCATCATGCTCGGATTTTCTGTTGGAGAGAAAAAAAACAAGATAACATTTGGATATAGGTATGGAAATTGAGAGTGCATGTAGGTGAGTCACATACTGAATATCTTTGTAAATGTGTGAATGAGTGACATGCACCACGACTGAGTCACTGTTTCATCTATAATAACCCACAAGTTAACCCATCCACCCTGATGAACCTTGTTAATACAATTATATAAACATTTGTTCTGAGGTCTCAAGCATGTTCCATTAACTGTCTGTGGGCTCTGTGACATTTAATAAAAAATAATTAGAACACCTACGATGAAAGGTTCCTACATCAACACCCCCCAATTTGCCCAGAACAAGACTCCGTGATAGTCAGTTTTATACAAAACTGGTCCCATGAAACTATTTTGGGTCCCACAGCTGTTCGTGTATGTGACCGAAGAGCTATGGAAAATGCGTGTGTCAGTTAGTGCTGCGGATGTGAGTGTGTACAGTGCATGAATAATACGGTGGGTAAGGTTGGGGGGAGTGGGGGGGGGGGGGGGGGCTAGACTGTGAAAATTTTAAAATATTTAAAAATGACAAATATTGTGGCTTTATAATTAG
>JAOEHI010000020.1:5430042-5448951 GCA_025447815.1 Percopsis transmontana
AAATTAAATATTTGGAGGGGAGAACCCCCCTAGCATTTTAAGCGTTCCCCCCCCCCCCCCCAGTTTCAAAACCACTCTTATTACCCTGGACCTTTCTATTGTAAACTGTCAACTAATGAACACCAGTCTGCCTGTTTTAAATGCATAAATCCTGGTGAATATACTGTAGTTTTTCTCTTCACATGGTTTTTATTTAATTTAGATTTAGATATTTAAATGTCATAATAGAACATTTGAAAGTCCTATGAAAAAGTAATATTGAACAGAAATGCTATAGTGATGAAAAAGTCATATTGAACAGAAATGCTATAGTGATGCTAACAGAATTTGATAAACACATCAATCCGCTTAGCTAGCCCATCTGAAAAACAAATCTGCAAAGCTGCATGTGTGCTTTAAAGCACTGATTTACAATGTGTTTGCTTGACCGTATATGCAAACTTCACAGCAGTCAATGGACAATGGCACAGCAGCTGGTGATGACTGAATACACAGCATTGAAATTCTTACAGAAAGACAGTGGGAGCAGGCCCCAATCAAGCCTTTTCTTATTAAAACGTGGGACACAAACCATCTCACCAAGGACTAAAGAGCTGGGATTCATGTACAACAAACAGTGCCAGCGAGAGACAAATCAGCCCCTGGCTCTCCTTCCACTGTCTAGCTTATTCCCGGAGGCCTTGCTATCAAGAGATACAAATGTGATTCAGACAGTTTAGGAACTACAAACTACATCTTGAGACTGTCTTCCTTTGGCTGTCAAAATGGCGTAACAGTCTGAGTGGGACACTTTAGTCACAGGCATTTGTGGATTTTTACAGATTCGCTTATATTTAAGCATAATCCTAGCAGAGGTTCCCTGAATCTCGCTAGGCTTGCGCTACAGCTCTATGTGTCATTAATGTTTTAACAATTCACCTCTGATTAATTGTAGAGTGTGTGCCAAAAAGCCTCCCACTGTAATCACAACAGGATAAGAGGGTTATCTAAGCATGCTTGAAACAGAAGTTATTTACCACTTTCCCTCTGGTTAGACAGTGGTTAGACATGCAAGGATGCATTATCATTCGGGAGCCAGTCTGGCCTTGAACTGCCCTTTGATTCGGAGCGCTGCTCTAGTAATGTTGGTCCACAACTGGAATGATGTGCCGGTGGTGCTTTAACTGTCACAAGTGAAGGACACAGGGGGAGTAGCCCACACCTCCTTGTGCCATCTGTGCTCTCAGCACAACAGTGAACTGCTGTGCAAATAACAACCATAAGAAGGTCCTGTATATGTTGTCAGACAATTGGCCTCATTTATGTGAAATGCGAAAATGCTGAAATATTTGTACAGAACTTCTTTTCAAAGAGAATTGGGCCTAATAGAATAGTTTTCTTTCATTACAGAGGGCAATGTCGACATTTCAACACTGTTCAGAATATACCATATACAGTATAATAATTTATGATTATAATACAAAAAAATCAACACACTTGAAGTCTAGCACTTCCCCTCATTAACACTTTACTTTAAGGAATTCTTTTTTCAGCATTTTTCATTCAGGTTTAGAATGCCTTTACTATATGACTGAAGAAAATTTCAAGAAACTATAACTCTTACCGCTGACCTTTATTCGCTGAAGATAGCAGCTTTTGACCTTTGTCTCTCTTTGTACAGTTTCAGGTAGCAGGGGCGTACTTCTGCTCCATTACATTCCTTTTCAATGAGTAGGAGTGACAGGGACAGGGCGTGCTGCATCAAGCCACATCAGTTAGAACTGAAATGTCCACTTGAAATGTGCCTGATTGGGCTTCTCTCATACCACATTGCTTGTGGGTAAGATACAGTTAATCACAGTTTTGTCAAGGGTATTCCCAGCGTGGGAGTCTGGGGAGTTATCTCCTCAACAGGAAGCAAACAGGAGATATTTGGGGAGGTGTATTTACAGTACTGTGTCACACACACAGCAAACAGATAAGCTTAAACTTTCAAACATAACCTTGATTCCAAGCATTCCTCCTGAGGATTATGTATTGCTTTTCTAAAATAAATTAGTCAGTTGGGCGGTGTCATGTCTGTGCTTTTTAGATTTCGCAAAAAGGCCTTGCGTGTGAATTCTGTGTTCATGAGAGCGAAAGATTGAAGGCATGTCTGAACAAGTGTGTGTGTGTGTGTGTGTGTGTGTGTGTGTGTGTGTGTGTGTGTGTGTGTGTGTGTGTGTGTGTGTGTGTGAGTGAAGAGAGAGTGGGGTCCCATTAATAGTGTCCTTGTGTATAGTGGTTTAGGCTCCAGGCTAAACATGCATGGATTGCTAATGTCAGTTGGAAGTGTTGCACTGTGCCTGAAAAGATCTGACACAATAAGTTCTACAGTTTACTGCAAAACAGTGTCTGGGACATCCGGCAAGAGAGGCAGAAACCACGGCAAAAATGTAAATTACATGGGCAGAGGTCCCTTGGCTCCTCTTCGACCCCCACCCCCCATTCTCTGAGATGAGGCAGCATGAAATCCATCCAAGGAGGGGCTATTGTACTTCAGGAAGCAACCGTCTAACTGGAATGGTAAAGGCCGGGGCTGGGAATGGGAATATCTATTTTAGCCTGGAGCTGTGGGGCAGAGTACTGTACAAAACCCCTGTGCCAGAGAGAGAGAGAGAGAGAGAGAGAGAGAGAGAGGTTCTGGGGGGGCTGAAGCAGTAAATATAGCTGGCCTGCTTCTCACTCATCCTTCCTGGTGTCTGTCTCAGGAACTGCTGCTATCATAACAAGGCCTCGTGTTTTCTAGCGGTAGACTCTGGTTAAACCGTCCATGATGGTGTGTACTCAGCCAGGAGGCCACCCTGGTTCCTCCCTTGTTCCCTGTTGCTGCCCTTAGCTGTTGAACTGAGGGAGAGAAGGACAAAACAGCACACCCACCCCCCACTCCATCCATGGCCCCTCTTGGACAAAGCTGCTGCTTTGTAGCATGCTAACCATGCTCAGCAGAGGGGGAAGGACGAGAGAAAGGAGAGACAGAGCGTGAGATAAAAGGCATAGGGAATGGGTGTCGAGGACAATAAATACACACCTCTCACCTCCTTGGCCTCTGCAGTACTGTCTTCGGCAAGCTTCAAGCTCTCCCTGGTGAGACTTTAATCCTGGCAGCCTCCCATAAACTCCATGTTGTAGCACACTGGCAGGTTGAGTGATCCCATCCCTGATCCCAGCGAGGGCTGCAAGTGACAGAACACAGAGAGGAATTCTCCAGGAATGTTTACTTTCCCACAACTTCTGCCTTGCTCCGTGTGCATGAGGCTGCTCTGGATGAGGTAACTCCACTTTGATCCCTCCTCTCTCTCTCTCTCTCTCTCTCTCTCTCTCTCTCTGCGTAGACTCTGTTTCTCTCTCTGTCTCGCCCCTGTATTCCTCTCTTTTTAGATGGGTCCTTCACCCCCTCTCAGTCTCTGTTTTGTCCTTTCTTTGGTTCAGTCCCTCCACCCACCCTCCAGACCCCTGCTGCTTCCCAGACAGCAGCACAAAACAGGCTGAAGACTCACACACGCAGCCGGCCAATAACAGAGCGCCTGAATCCTGCATGTGTCCAATAGGGGCCTAGAGGGCAGTATTTGTACCAATCAGGATGCAATATTCAGATTTAGTGGGCGGGACAAAAGGTATTAGGGGCAAATCCTCCAATGGCTGGATTTTTAACACTACCTTTAAGCTAAACTGGTGTATATTTTCAAAATATGTATATATTTATCTTTACATTAGGCATTAGTTTGTGAATGCCTCTGTGTTGAAGCTTGACCACCGACGGATTACACAAAAGCTTTTATTATAGACTCTAATCACATTTACAGAGCCAATTGTGACGTACATTGGCAGAAACGGTGTAGTTAGCACAAGGTAGCCTGCCAGGTCACATTACTTTAATGACTTACTGACATTCTCAAATCATAATCATGGTCAATCTCTTCCAGGTAAGCAGGTAAGAAAGCAACTGCAGAACAAGGGTCACTTTGATGCCTCAGTCCAATGGTTAACCCTATTACACTGCCTGCAAAGAGGAACAATAAAGCACGCTCACTGTTGTCCAGAAGATTTATTAAAACACATTGAACAAATACACAGAATACAAATTAAAAGATGACAATTCACGATTTTTTCATTCAACTGCTTTACAGCACAAATATTAGTACCATGACACTGCTTGGAGTTCATTGCCTGTATATGATAGCCACACAGTGCGGCCACCACTGCCCTCTCCCCTACAAACGTTTCCACGCGCAACCAGGGTCTTTTGGTAGCTTTTCAAGCCTTGTTTTTAAGCACGTACATAGATATCATTAACATATTTATAATATTGAGGCTGAAGTCTTTTTTTTTTTCCTAACAGACGTTACATTCATACTGACTTCGGTTTGATTGCATTTAATCAGAGCGATGTGTTTTCAATGTCATCTCAAGGTCAGCACTCCAGAGGGAAACAGACATGATTTTGATTGATGCGCATGTTTCTGTGCACACTGCAGTTCTATGGCAACACTACCCTGCAAGACATTCACTTTTCTCAGTTTGGTACATAAACATACATGAGATGGACATACTGTATCTCTGAGAAATAATCTCTTATGTATTTACAGGTTTTTGAGGTTCTCTTGTCAAGCAACCTAACAAATGTCAAGTAATCAATGCAACACATAGAAATCCATTAGGCAAAATAGTGCTAATGAACATTATTAAACAGTAGCTCAAAAAAGTGATGTGTACTTTAGGGTTCATGTTTTAATGAAAATTGCAAATCTTGCGATGATGTAAGAAATTCTACTTTTTAGGAAAAGAGCATTGTCTGAGAGACAGCAGGCAAAAAGATTACAACACAATAGTTTAACTTAAGTCAAAATAGAACAACCCAACCCAATGATTTGACAATGAAGTGGTCAGACAAGGGAAAAATACCCTCACCATTTCTGCACAACAGAAATCAGTTCATTTTAAAAATGGTCCCATCAGAAGTCCAGTCACAACACAGTCAAAGAAGTGTTATAGCGATGGCAAAAATACAAACTGTTAATGCCGCCGGTCTTTGGGAAAAATAATAACACTTCTACCAAGATTTGTACTCTGAATACAAACATTGAAGCATAATTTATATTTAAAGTAAATATAATAAGCTTGACTTTAATGTCATTTTAAAAGAAGGACACATTAGCACATAAATGGAATGAACTCAATATATAGTTATATGATGCTGGTGTGCCCTTACACCATGTAAAGAAATAGGCTAGAAAACATCCCCACGTAGGAAACCAGTATGATTGAACAAACCAGATGGGAAGTAGAGACAATTCATTAAAAAGTAATGCTCTGCTATGCAGCACTGGTCCTTAAAAGCTGATGCAAATAGTTAATAAATCAAGACGTAAGCTGTTTGTAACACCACAAACAGTACCTCGGTGGAGGAGAAAACACACAATGCCACATTAACAAATCATATTAGATCATTACCATTCTTGTACGCCTGTACAAGAACTGTAAAGTCGGAACCCCTTCCAATGGCACTAAACCAATAATGACTTAAATACTTAATTCAAATTCTACCTTAACAGAAAGATTAGCAAAAAGATGCTCACATCATGACAAACACAAGCTGTAAGGTGACAAAGTGTCATAAGCGCTTATTTTTATTATTCCATTTCTTACCATAAAAGGGAACTGGGGCACAGCCTGGGACATAAGGCTAAACAAAAAAATACTTTCCAAACTGTTCAACCAGCACTCTGTTTGGGGTTCAGCCTGATGTTAAAGGATAACTCGTATGTGGAGTTAGGCCAAAAGTGTTCCTGTTTATAGTGCATTCCCCTGGCAATGGCTGTGATGTTATTCCACACAGCCTGGTGCTAACATTCAAATGTAGAAAGAAAAAGCAAATATTGTACCATATACAGAAATACTGAGTCTTCTTTGAAATTGTTTCACTGTTCCCATCTTCATTGTATGAGCTTCAACAAAGGACTAACCCAGTCCAGTTTTTCACTATCATTAGACCTATGTGAGGTAAAATAAACCGCAGTTTCTTTCATTATGTACAGTACAAGTGGATAGTGCTCATTGGTTGGTGAGTGCTGCATTTATTTATCTGCAGTCCTGCAAGTGATCACTTGCTCCACAACACCAGCGGGTGGCAGTCTTTTGAGGAAGGAGGCAGAATGCATCAGGCTACTGCATACACCATATCTGTCAGTGAATACTTTCAAATCGGCACTTTGACAACTAGCCACTACAATAACGACAAAACAGGTTTTCATTCAAAGAAACAGAGAAAACAAAAGTAAGAAAAAATTAGCCATGACTGAGCACGTCCTTTTGTGTCACTCTGTCACACAGATCGGGTTCCAATAGGGCACTGTTTTACAGTGTACAATGAACGGGCGGGTGGATGAAAGCAACAGGGAGCACATGAATGAAAAAGTCAGGGGAGGCGTAAAACAAAGCGCACATTCCAAGGTTACGAACAAGCCCTGGTGTTGAGCATCCAAGCTTCTGGGTGTCCAGCCTCCCTGAACAGAGAAGCTGGCCCTGTACTGTAGCACCGGGCTGAGAAAGACGTTTCACCACCTAATCCTCGACTCACCTGCAAATATGTAACAAAAAACGAATGTCTACTGAAATGCTTCTGGTTGAATCCTTGAACGACAAAAGTGCAATTGCTAAGACAGATACTTTTGCAATAGTCAAAAGGTTTGTTGCCTTATCCTCAGGCTAAGGGTTCCATTTAAAGTCAAGTCAGGGCTGACCACTGGGAAAGGGAAAAAAGAAGAGGTCAGGGCGTCGTCCCTGGGTGTTACTGACCTCAGACCAGCCTTACAGGGCAGGTCTAGTCTTCAATGCAGATGACATCAGTGGGTTTGCCTGATTTGAGGTCAGGGGTGGCCACATCTCTCAATGAGTCCATTGCTTTCTTGTCCAGATGGCTTGAAGGAGGTGGGGCCCCATTAGAGGACACTAGTGCAGGAATAAAATACTTTTGTGTCCATTTTTACAGAGATCATTCAAACACATTCTAATGGGAAAAGGGGGTGACTGGTGTTGTACTGTAAGGCTAAAACAGTTCATCCTTACCACTGACATAGGGTCCTAAGGGCATCTGACTGTAGTTGACTATGGGTTGTCCACCGGGGCCTCTAAAACCCCCGCCAAAGCTGCTGCCGTACATCTGGGAGCAGCCAAACCCACCCTGGGCGAAGGGCTGTCAACAACACATAGAATGTTACACATGCTGCTCCATTAATAATAAAGCAAGACTGAATGAAAGGCTGTTGTTTAATGCAGAAGGTATGAAACAGTTGCATCACAGAGAAAGAAAGACAGAAAGACAGAAAGACAGAAAGATAGAAAAAAATATAGAAAGAGGTGGGTTTGATTATTAGGGCCATGGTGAAACATTTATTTGAGTTCTGACTTTATTCTCAGAATTCTGACTTTAAAGTCAGAATTCTGACTTTAATCTCAGAATTCTGACTTTAATCTCAGAAGTATAGGCACCTGTAAACTGCTGTCATGTGAGCCGGCGTTCGTAAATAGACAGTCACGCCAGCCTGCGTGAGTAGGTTTTAGAGCTCAGAGAGAAACTCTATTATAGGTTTGCTCATAAATACAATGGATAAGAAATTTTATTTTATACAAGCTCAAACATTGCCTTGCAGCATTACACATATTGATCTTGGGGCTTACTTTAAGTTAATATTTATTTACATTTCTCTAGTAACATGTCTCCATATTTATCTTGGTAATAGAAAAGGCCTTTCAGAACAAGAATCAATTGGAATTATGAGCAAACCTATAATAAATATAATTTTATACAAGCTTAAACATTGCCTTGCAGCATTGCACCTATTGATCTTGGGGCTTACTTTAAGTTCATATTTCTTAAAATTTCCACTGTAAAATTTCTCCATATTTATCTTGGTAATAGAAAAGGGTATCTAGAAAAGGAATCCATTGTAATTATGAGCAAACCTATAATAGAGTTTCACTCTGAGCTCTAAAAACTACTTGCGCATGATTTACCGTAACTGCACATATAGACGCACGGTGTAACCGGTCATGTCCCGCACCGGATTTGAACCTGGATCCCTGGCGTGGGAGGCAGAGGTGTTAGTAAGGGAGGCTAAAACCCAATGGTCCCTAGTGTAAGTCACTAACACGTCTCTTAATGTGTCGGGGAGTGAGGTTTACTCGGCACAGCGCAGCACCTTGCTGTACCGCTGGCCTCCGTTACAACAGCACAATCTAAACACAATCTAAATCTAAAGTAAACCCCAAGATCAATATGTGCAATGCTGCAAGGCAATGTTTGAGCTTGTATAAAATAATATTTCTTATCCATTGTAATTATGAGCAAACCTATAATAGAGTTTCTCTCTGAGCTCTAAAACCTACTCACGCAGGCTGGCGCGACCGTCTATTTACGAACGCCGGCTCATATGACCGCAGTACAGATTATTCTCAGAATTCTGACTTTAAAGTCAGAATTCTGAGAATAAAGTCAGAACTCAAATAAATTTTTCACCATGGCCCTAATCCTCTTCCGTATTATTCAGATGATGTGCCATCTGACAATAATTCTACCATAAAGACTCCATACACAGCAATAGATAAACAGGGGGAAAGGAAAGAGATTTGCAGTGCTATCTCCTTGGTTACCGCCAACAGTTGGCATAGCAACCAAAAGAAAGCACGGTTAGAATGCATGGCAAATCAGATGGCTGGGCTAAAACAACTCTGCTGCATTGAGAACAAAAACACACAGATCCATCTTTTATGATCAGGTTCTGGACAGAACATAGTCTGGAAGATCCTGTCTTCCAGACTATGTTCTTCTAGACCTTCCAGGAAGGTCCGTTGGTATAAACGTTAAGGTTAGTGGTGAAAATACATACATTAAGGTAGAGTAGCGGTGTGGACATTCATTAATTCATTCCCCAGGCTAAGTAAAAATGAACTACAGTCTCTAGTAACTGCATTAAACAACAAAAAAACAAGATGCGTTTACTTTGTTTTAATACAATTCAGCTTTTTTTATATTATTTAGAAAACGTGACAGGATTGAATTTTTTCTTTTTTTCAGCGGCTCTGACCCTCTCACCTCCATGTTGTGCCTGACCTGTTGTGGCGTGGGTTCGTTGCCTCGGCTAGTGAGGCGGCTAAGAATGCTCCTCTCAGACATCTGAAGCCGGGCTGATACTGGAGGGATCCTGGACAACATGTTGGGCAGCCGTGTTACATCTGCCTTCATGTCACTCAGAAGCTCTTCCAGCTGGTTTAGCACTGCAAGCAAGAGAATGCACACACACATACACACACACACACACACAAACAGTATGGTGTCAAACAATGTGCCACAGAGTCAGGAGTAAGCCATTTTGGACAATTTCAGTTGTGTTGCACTTTTCTTTTTCAACATGTTTTAACTTGATTGGCTATCTGACTGGGAGTGGGAGGATAGGTGAGGCAATTGGTTACAATCCCAAAATGATGTCACCTGGGTTTTAATCTGGTTTGTTTTATACAATGATTTTTTTCAGAGAGGACTTTTGGCTAAATTATACATCAGACTAACAACACAACTGGACCACACCACTGGAAAAACCTGAATTTTTCAGTGTGTGTCCAAAACCCATGAAAAGCCTCAGCATGATTTGTCCTTTTGGTTAGGGGGTAATTTTCTATGCTAGGCTTTCGTGTATGTCTTCATGGAAGCCCTTTGAAACGTGTTCCCGTGTTTGACTGCCATAGAAATAAAGCTGTCTTAACCTGATGACAGACCTTTGTGCAGCACGGCATTGGCAGGCTTGTTCCCGGCCAGAGACTCCTTTGACAGGTGCTGATGGGACTCAGCCAGACACTCCACCTCGGCAAAGCGAGTGTTGAGGGCCATGGCCGGGTGGCTTGGGTCCTGGGTCATGTTGAGGTAGGCTGCCCTCCTCAGCTGCTCCTCAATTACCAGAGCCTGCTCCAACAACTTGACAGACAGGTTTAAATGTGAGGAGGGGGAAAGAAAGCAGGTAAAACTGACTAAAATAAAGAGAAATAAAAAGAGTGAACCAGAGATAAACTACAAGAAAAAGACAGGGGAAGTATAGTCTCACATTATATTAAATGACTGGTTCTTTTATTATTGCTGCAGTTCACAGTTCAGCCATAAGTACATATAGAAGATGTAATATTATATTATTAATATTATATTAATAGTATATATTGAGCTCTCACAATTCACCTTGAATCGTCGAGCTAGGAACTTGTTCTTCATCTCTAGGTAGTTTCCCTTGTGCATCTCTGTCTTGAAAGGCTCGTTCAGGATGGCATAGTGAGGGTCATTCTGAATATCCTGCCAGCGAGCATAACCGTGTCTGAAATACAGCCCTGGTTAAAGAAACGACTTAGAACAAGACGCATGGCGGAAACCTGCAGTTTCTGCAAATACTTCAGTGTGATCCACTCGATCTTTTCTAGAACTGGGAAAGGATACGTTACAATGCCAGCCAGCAGCCAGTAGTCATGGCGACGGTGCCAGATGTCGTACATCTTCCCAGACGACAAGGCTGCCCGTTCCTCCGTTTGCCACAGGGTGTGCAATTCTAAGCAGTTTTACAAAAAGACTTTACATTAGACATGATCTTTGCATTAGAAGAGGAATATCAGCACATCGGGAACATTAACATTCTTGAGAAACTGACACACAATTCAAGTTTGGGAATTACACTTTCGAGACCAAACCATTAGTATTTTACCAGCCTACAGTATATGTATTATACTGTATATATGAAGTGTACTTTAGTTTTCAGTAATCTAAGATAAAAACTGGAAATGCTCTCTTTGCTCCCTAAACAATGATTACTGAAGTGGCCAGGTGTAAGGAACTAAACCTTACTAACTGCCCCAGCGGTGCTTCTAAATGATTAAAAGTACAAGACTGGAGTACAGAGCCCCTTGGCCTGAGTTTGTGTATTTCTGTAAAAATGTCCTGTACTACAATGACTCCCCAGCCTATGGCATTAAGTAAAAGTGTGTTTTATGGTCAACTAGTCTAGTCCAGTGAGTGTTCAATAAGCATTAAAAATGCTATCAGTGCCTGCTTTATATTCCTTACCAGTAAAACCTCCATCTGCTATATTGAACATAAACCTGGTTTTACATCCATTTTTCTCTTCCCTCCTGCCCTCGTCCACCTCGTCCAGGGTGTCCTTATCTCCGTTTAACCGGCCCTCTGGTGCATCTTCAATCTTAACATCATCTGCAGATGCTGTCAAATATTAAAACATGTTATGTTTAATGTACTTGCTTCTCAAATAAATGTTTAAAATAAGAGTGATTGAACTCGCTTGTGTTGTTCTAGAATACTAATTTGTGCACTTATCGCACTTTCTCTACCAGTTGCATCCAACGGTTGCTTTTTGCAAGGTCATTAAGGATACCTGCTTTATTTTCCTTGTCTTCTATTTTTGCTGGGGGCGACTCAATATCCCCTTTCTCGGAGGATCTCTCCGTGTCTTTGCAAGGCTCCGCTGAGGGCAGAAGAAACAGAAATATCCTTATTAAAATCAACACAAACAAACCCAAAGCCAAGACTAGCATCCCAGATGTCACGCACCCCACCCGCCCCCACCCCCACACACACACACCTTTGGGTAAGTTCTGACCAGAAGGCAGCTCCGCATGCTTCACAACACACTCTTTAGAGTGGGCAGATGGTTCAGTCTTCGTCGGGGGCGAGTCGGTCCTGTCCCTTTCCTCCTCCGAGCTGGCCTTTGTCTCGTCACTGTCAGCCATCCTTTCGGGTGCTGAGGCCGTCTCTGCACTGGCAGGAGCCTGCAGAGACAAACGTCCAGACAGAGACAACATGGGGGTAGGGGTTGCCAGACAAGTTAAAAGGCGTCAGGGTTTTGACAGGCAGGGACGCACTGCCAGGGCAGACGGGATGCGAGCGGGCAAAGTGCTGCCGGCGGATGATGGGTAGATGTGCGAGACAGTGAAGGTGGAGTGAGCGCTGGAGAAGCGTGCAGGAGACAAAATAATTATTAGACTCACGTCTTGCTCTGGGAGTTTTTTGCTTTCTTGCTCTGTGTTCTCCTTTTCCTCCGCAAAGCCAGAAAGACTCTCGCCCTTCTCTGAAATTCAAAGCATAACACAAAACTGTTTTTTCCTTGTGTTGGGAAATGTCCTCTACTATCACAGTAAGTGAGCTTTATTAGTGTAAATCTGAGGTGGGTAATCGAGAAACTCGACTTGGACTCAAGTCACCATTTGATTTGCTTGCGATTTGACTTTGGTTGTAGTGACTTGGTTGTAGTGTTAATGTACATTATTTGTATGAAATTAATGTATTAGCTTACAGCTGTAAAATAATATTCCATTGAAACATTTTATGTTAGATATTAAATTGCTACTGGACGTATTTGTTCTGCTAGATCTAGACATGGACTTGACACTAATGACGTACTGTAGACTTGACTTGGTATTCTCAATTTATACTCGAGACTGGACTCGAACAGATCTGACTGGGTCATACCTCTGGTGTGAACTCTGCCTAAAAGGTCCTACAAAACTAATATTTGGCTCTTACCTGGTGGGACAGGGGTGCCTGGCTGTGTGGCCATGGGGCTGGCTGGTACAGGGGTGTTGGGATCAGAGGATAGACTCTCAGTCAGTTTCTTCAGCTCCATCCCGATAGGAATCAGATCTGGAGAGCTCAGCTTCCCGTTCACATGTTCGAACTCCTGCACCTGTACACAGCACATCGGGAGAGCTCACTTGAGTGAGAGTTTCTCAAACTGAGGGTCCACACAGAGATTCTTTCAACCTGGACATGAGATGATATCTAGATATTTAAATAAATCTGTTTCTGATGTTTATTATTTATTATTTTATTATATGCATGTGCATACATTTTTTGATGCTGATTATGGTTGTTTTAATGTTATTCCCATATGTTATTAAAAGAAAACACACTTTATACAGTACAAACTTCAGGTGAAAAAATTTTCTCTTCTTGGAGGAACTGCTTGTTTTGAATTAGGACAGCATGCACATGAACACAAGCCATCCTAATAGTACTGCCAGGATACCATTTATTATTTTGTTAAGTCATTGTGGGGGTGTGGGCGGGGTTTAGCTCTGTCTGTGTGGGAGGGAGGGTTGGGAGGTGTGGCTCACGGGACTTGGGGATTGGGAACAGGTGTGGGACAATTACTACTCACCTGTCTCCCACAGTGAAAAGGGCACAGTGAAAATTATTATTAAATTATATAAAGTATTTGATACTGCGTAGTGTTGTTCTCTATCCACCCACATTGAGGAAAACAGGTTGTTTTTGTAAATGCTATGCATCATTTACAGTCTGGTTCCTGGCAGTTATTGAATGCTATTAATAATTTTAGTGGTTAATAGTTATGGTTATCATTTACATTTACATTTAAGCATTTAGCAGACGCTTTTATCCAAAGCGACTTACAATTAGTAGCCTAAATTACTTCACCTATTAATTTGCACATTACTGTAAAGTGTATCATTCGCTCCTCAAAACAATTAATATTTACAATAATCTAAAATTATCATGAATGTTATCAGAGAATGGCAGTAGGAGTTTATATTTGTTGTGTACATATTATGCATTCTATTCTATGCCTATATTTCTGCACATGCCGACTTATTACAATTTAATACAAATTCCCTGCAGGGAAAGTTCTTCTATCTTAATGACTGGTACCTTTTTCCGGACAAGGGACATGACTCCTATCCTGGTGAGGACGTGCTGCCTGGACAGTCCCTCACGTGGTACTCCATCAGCGAAGGTCTCTGCTCCATCTGCCCCCGGCTCACACAGATGCCTCATAAACAGAGACACGTAGGCCCTGACAGTGATGGAAAATTTATGAAAATGTTTTTGTTTGATCGTTTTGATCGTTTTACACTGATCTTAAGGTGAGCTTAGGCAACAGAACTTGCAGCAGGACTTTGTTTTTAATTGGATGTGACTAGAATAGCTTTGACTGCAGGTAACTCAGGGCTAAATGTATATTGTAGAATTCTTTAGACCACATGCATGCTGGACATTGCCTTGGACTAGATAATCCTTTACAACAGCGCTTTCAAAAGCAGGCCTAATCTGCCGTTGGCTAGCCTGACTGTGCAAGTTTAATAGTTTTTAAATTAGTTTTTTAACTGTAAAATGTAGTTTGAAAAGCCCTAAAAGTTAGCTACACTCAATAGAAAACTTTTCTGCATTGAAGTCAAGCGTGAAAACATCCAGTTTCAGAAAGTACCAACCTGAACTCCCTCTCGCTCTTTCCTCTGAGGTCTCTGACTAACCAATGAGAGTTAAAAGCATCCTGGGGAGGCATGCCCCAACGCATGATGGCGTTAAGAAAGGCTTTTCGCTGGCGAGCATTGAAACCCAGCACCTTGACAGGAGAGGAAATACATTATACATTTAAATTAATTAGGTTGGCCCATTGACAAATGAATGAGATTCATTCAATTAAATCCTGCTCCTACCAATAAAAAGCTACCACTAGATTCAAATTACCACTACAGTGGTCAAAGTACTACAGCTTGCAAACATAATAAACCATTAAATCTTCCCTTTTCATTTATCTAAAGCTTTATAGTGTTTTAACACCAGGCAAGGCCAGGCAGGTCTTTGAGATACTGTAATAGGCTGATTGGAGGGCTACCACAGTTTGTGCGGTTCTGCAATGGCCTGCATGATGTCAAACGAGCCTATCAGTACTATCAATTCTTGCTGTCAGATCACCCAGCTACAGTTGTGTTTACACGTGTGTAAAAAGGGTCCATTGCTGTAGTAGTTTGTGATGCAACAAATCACATAAAGCAACCATAAAGAGGGTGTCAGTTGTCCCGTTCAACAGGTGTGAGAGTCACTGGGTGTGTACACATCCAGTGACTCACATCTCACACCTGCTGGGCAGGATAGCAGAGTGCGTACACGCCCAGCTGTTGCGATAAAACACCTTTTTACAGACCCTTTAAGATGCTAACCATGGTTATATCCATTGTAAATCTTATTACATGTATGTATTAATGGCCATGTGCATATGTAAATCATAATAAAAAGGTCGGCAATAAAACTGTATTTATTTGTAACTGTTTATGTCAGCTGTCAACTGTTAAGGCTTTGGTGTCTTGCTCAAGGAAACTATGAACTAGAGTAGTAAAATCCCTTCATACCTCTATGTTTCCCCCAACGCGAGCCAGCAGAGGGGGCAGAGGTTTGTCCTTCTCGCCTCTCAACTGACGACGAGACTGTCTGCGTCCACCTACAGAAAAACATCACAGCCATTTGTTAGACAGATGCTCACACACGTCTTATCCAGGGTCAATAGAAACAAGCATATGTGAAGTTGTCAAGATGGTTGTGTTGTCAGATATAGTTCATGGGTAGTGTTCAGATTGTCATATTAAGTCAAGTGGTCAATCAAGGTCAGTGCAGGAGATGTCTGCTTGTAGCAGACTCTCACAACACAGGGGCACCCACCTTCAGGCCTCTCCTCAAAATCTTCGTCCTCATCCTCGGACCCCACGGAGTACTCGGACTGATTGTCTGAAAGATCATCCTGCCACTCTGAGCCACAGATCAGAGAGAAACAGCACAGTCCATTCACACTCTTGCAGGTGGCCACCTGGGGGCGCCATGGTACTGCAGACTACTACAGACCACCTCAGCTAAGCATGCAGGCAGGCAACACCTCTGTCCTCCCATTAGCGAGGGGAGAAGTGACTATTCTGGCAGACAAGACAATCTCTCAGCCAGCACTTGATATCTCTGAGTGTGTTGTGAGGCATGATGGCCTCCGAAGGCATCCTATTCACTCTCCTAATACAAAAAACTATGAAAAGCTCAGCCTTGAAAGCCAATATAAACCATACATGGCATCTATATAACATTTTGATGAACTAAACACAAAAAAATGACAAACCTTGACAGAGAGAAAAACTTTTAGAATATATTTTTAAAAATATATATATATTTTACTTTATGGGCTCTAGTTTCCGGACGGCGCAAGGCCGGCGGTAGCGCCAACACAGACATAGTGAGAATTTCATTGGCCGCAAGGTGGTTTTTTTCTCGCCTGGGCGCATTTGCAAATTTCCTGACTCGTCATGACATCACTTGCGTCAAAATGGCAGTCAGGGTGCAGTAGAGGGTGTGTCAGTCAAATTTAGGTGGCGCAGTGCTAGTTTGGTATAAAACCAAATATTGTGCTAGCGTCTCTGTCTCGTCAGACCACGTCTTAGGGCAGATGCAGGCATTGTGTGGTAGTTTCCGGGCTTTAGGCGAAGGTGCACTAAGTACATACCTATCCAAAATCCCACACGTCACTTTCATGTATGTTATGTTGGCCCATTTTGTGAATAATTTAGCTAATGAAAATAGTTAAATTATTAATAATACTGTCCTTAACCTCTTTAATCCCAAAACAAAATATATGCAATGTGTATCATGGTCTTCCAACATAAAACAGGCAATGTTCCTGTTTTATGTCACTGATAATTTATTCATTCTAATCCAACCCTTTTACAACTGTACCGCCGTTGAGCCCAATTATCGCCACTGCCGCATGTCCCAAAATTAGCAAAAAATATCGGCCACACCCTCGGTGAACTTGCGCTGTGCGCCTCCGCTTGCGTCCTGACCCGTAAACTAGGGCCCTATGGGTGTATTTAATACAAATCATGTGAGACTGCAATGCAAGCTATGCATTTCTATGCTGTGAACCCCGACAGAAAACTGTCGAGGCTAAGCTAATGTTAATTATAAAGTGTACTCTGCTTTAGGTGGAACAAATGATTGAAACATGAGCTGTGCTGTACCCATATGAAAAAAAAACATTATATGAAATATATATATATATGAAATTTCATATATTTCACATAGAATCTCTAAAAATCGAATATAGTCCAGTAAGAAAATATCCACAAATGTATGTTCATATATAACGTTTACAAATGTATAGTTTACAAAAGTGGCTCTAAAACTTGTTTGGCTTCAGTAACCCCTTTTAGTTATTTTCAAAGCCAAAACAGACAGTTAGTAAGAGTGAACAGAAAATAATGTATTTCTATGCGTATTTAAAGTTATTTAGAAAAAAACATCAGTAGCCCTACTGTTTTCATTATTATTCTCATAGTATATAGTAGCACGAAGTGCCCCTAGGGGTGCTAGTACCCACATTTGAGAAATATCGGTTTACAACATATCATATCTAAATGTTCTAGATTTTTTTCTCATATGGGTTGGAATGAAACACGACACTGAACCCCCAGTGACACGTGCGTGTCCTGGGGAAGGCGTGCAGGGCCAACCTTGATCCTCCTGGGTCGTGTCGTTGTAGTTGACCTGCTTGCGGATGCGTTTGCCCTTGCCCAGGTTGCGAGCCAGATCCTCCTGCTGCTGCTCGTAGTGGTGGCGGAGGAGCTTCTCCCAGTAGTCCGGGTCCACGTTCTCCTCCTGCTTGATGATCTCCCGCTGCACCTCCTCCTGTGGTTGAAGACATACACATGTTTTAACCTAAACGCACACACAGGCAATGTGGAATAAATATGAAGAATAACACCAAGTCGGTCTTGAACTAGGTCAACTATTTCCTGACCTCCTTCCAATGCAAACACAGAGACACCTGGATGATCAGAGAAACGTCTAGGGCATAATTTGTAGCGCATTGTAGATGATAGCCATGTTTTGTATTAATGAAGAGTTGATTTTAATGCTCAAATCTGCCGGATACGTCGATTTTACCCATCTTTGAGAACCAAAGCTTTCTGTGTGCATGATTTAATTACCTAACCATTTTGTTTTACATATCTTAACATATTCTTCCAAACAGGATGGCAATGTAACAATTCAAAGTGAGATGACAGTTAATATGAATTACTCACAGTCCACATATTACTGAAAAATAATCCTGGTCATGTTCTTACCTCTCCATCCTCCTCTTTGACCACGTACTGGGCCACTTTAAAGGAGCTCAGGTACTCATTCATGTTCTGGATCTCTGTGTCCTCTGTGGCGTCCTGGCTGCGGTCCAGCAGCTTGGAGATGGCGTTATCATCATAGTGGATTACACTGCCCTCCTCGCCGTCCTTATTGTCCCCTGGTAATGACAAGCTCCTGGTGAGAGACTTAGAGAACAAGTGGCCTTTCTTCGATGACAAAGAAAGAGGATGTTTCGCAAAAAGGTCTTTTGGAAAGACTAGTCAACCCCCAAAAGGGATAGTTAATTCATTAATTAGCGATGACTTCCGCTTTGTTATTTCTCTTCATTAGATCTTATTTTTCCACCTATAGATTTGAGAAGTAGTTTGTTCAGATCCAAGACAGAACCCCGCCCAGCCACAGCCACTTGTCTAGTAAGGGTTAAAGCCCAATATAAACAGCACAGTATAAAACCCGACATAACCGTACCCATGGTTCGAGCCGCCTCCACCTCGTCTTTGAAGAGCTCCTCCGTGCCAAACTTGAGGATGTCGTCCAGCTCCTGTTTGGACATAGAGCCGGTCTTGGATCCCAGGCCGGGACGCACCACCAAGTGGGTCAGCATCATCTTCCTCTTGGCCACCTGAGTGATCCGCTCCTCCACCGAGGCTCGTGTCACAAAGCGGTAGATCATCACTTTCTTGTTCTGGCCTATGCGGTGAGCCCTGCTGAACGCCTGGGAGATAGATACAGTAAACTGGGGTAAAACTGGGGGAGCGACTTAAATAAACAGCATCAACAGAACCGAACCAACCAGAATCACGGAACGGAATTCTCATGAGATGGTCGGAGCACAGCGATCAACACAACAAGATTTGCTGTGTGTGTGTGTGTGTGTGTGTGTGTGTGTGTGTGTGTGTGTGTGTGTGTGTGTGTGTGTGTGTGTGTGT
>JAOEHI010000020.1:5450630-5469274 GCA_025447815.1 Percopsis transmontana
TGCTTTCAGCACCTTGTTGAATCAATGCCACGTAGAATTAAGGCAGTTCTGAAGGCGAAAGGGGGTCAAACACAGTAATAGTATGGTGTTCCTAATAATCCTTTAGGTGAGTAGATAGATAGATAGATAGAGATAGATAGAGATAGATAGATGTAAATGCAATAATTTACCCATATATGGCATATAGGTTTTATTTGAAATGTTTATAAAGCTGCCATTAAGGGCTACACAGAGATACTTGGTTTGTTTCAGTGGACTATGAGTCATCGAGTCAAAACAGCACAGAAATATATCACCAGAACTCCAAATCCTAACCCTCCAATAAGACAACAGTGTGTTCTAAAACAAAATGAAACAGCTGCAATTGTCTTTTTTCAAACAAACGAGCTTCCGCCAAGGAGAACCCAGCAGCACTAGCAGCATCAAGGGAATTAATTAAAAACACTTGTTAAAACTCAAAGCAAATAACTTTGTGAATGTTTGTTCACAGTATGAAAGTGCACTCATGCATCGGCCTAAAAAAAACTTCTTGTTTGCCCTCCTGTCCTCTCAGGTTGACTGGTCAAATAGAGAGAGAGAGAGAGAGAGAGAGAGAGAGAGAGAGAGAGAGAGAGAGAGAGAGAGAGAGAGAGAGAGAGAGAGAGAGTAAAGAGGAGGTAATGGATAAAAAAATTGGAGGAAAAGGGAGAGAACTGCTGCTGTGGTTATTTCAACTTCTGCATCCCAAATCTCCCCGTCAGCACAGCGCCGCAATGTGCAGTGTATGGGAGTGATTATGTTTGTTTGTGTGTGTGTGTGTGTGTGTGTTATTGCACGTCTGTCTTTGTGAGGACCTATAAGCCAGCAGAGCCTACTTAGTTAATAACATTAAATTAGAACCCTGCTGCTGAGAGAATTACTCATTAAAAGGGTTAAACGTGAGCTTTAGCATTAGGGTAAGGTGAAGATTAAGGTCCCCATGCAAGGTGTTACTTCAGCCGATTAGACCACTTCTTGATGACTCATCCTGCGTTCGGCGGCGTATACTAATTTTTACGTCCAATTGGATGATCTTTACATCTTTACATCTTGGGGGAGGGGGTGATTCTTCCATTCAAGAGAGAAGAAAAGTGAGTAACATAACCACCTGCACACTATCACTGGGGAAGTGAGCGTGCTCTAGTTTCTTTTCTTTCTGTTGCAGGGATGAAAATCACCGATGCAGCAACACTCTGGCTCACTCTGGCTCATTCTGGCTAGGAAACAAGTCTATCACCTAATTAATTCAACCAATCTTCCAGCGCCCAGCCATCCTCAGGGATAGGACTGGTTTTAGAACCGCTGAGTTGGCCAGGTCACAAGACAATGCAGCCCAGCTTAACTCAGAGACAGATCGGTGCTGTGGACAAGTTTCAAGAGGCTACTGGGTGCTGTACATGGAAATGAACAAGAGCTACGGGAGAGCGAATGCCCGTTCCATTTCATAAATCAATCGTGAATTTGATCAGGAGAGCAGGGCCATGTGCCAGAGCCAGCAGCAAGGATAGATGATATTTTAACTATCTGTTTTGGGCAGGGTATTTACAGTACATGGTTAATATCAGGGCAGAAATAGCGTTTTGTTTACAATACCATGAAATCCCTCACTAGAGAGGAACTTGACTTTTAGCAAAACAATCACTGCCATTGTGTTTGAGTCTGAGATGCATAATTGGCCAAAGCACGCACACACACACACACACACACACACACACACACACACACACACACACACACACACACACACAGCCGAAGAATTTGCTATGTGTCACAGGGAGCCGTCTTTTCTCAGTCCAAGACTTAACTTCTTCTAACAAGATTCTACAATGTGCAATTCTACAGTTAGATTATTAACATATCCTATTGCTGTCTTGGACTATGGAAGCATTGGCAGGCATTTAGCTCCACATAGTTTACCATTTCAATAATATATTTCTGTCTGTTCAGGTGGATCCCTCAAACGTATCATCCCATTATGGCCCTTCTGTGTTTATTAGTTACAGTTACGCATTACTAATGATGGATCATGAGATGGGTACATGAGAATATGTGGGCACCATTAAACTAGCCGTTGATACCAGTGGGATAATGATGACCCTCTCGTCATTATCCCACTGGTATCAGTGTCATTGTCACCAACAGGTTTGCTAAGGCAGTTGTATACTGGAGGTGTATGGGACAAATGTTGATGACAAAACACAGTGGAAAGGGAGGATCTCTAGCTTACAGCTGAGAGAATATGGGCATTTGTGTGTGTGTCACCCCGAAAGCCCCTCTCCGTGCCTCAAAACCCCAAGGATCAGCTTATACACAGACTGCTACCCTCCCCCAAATCCCTCACCCTGGGATGGGGAGGGCAAAAGGCAGAAAGGGGGGGGGGGGGGGGGTGATGAGAGCTACAACAGCACTGAGACATAATAAATAAAAAGACGACAGTAATAAGAGAATAAGAGAGCCAGTGACACAAAAACGGAGGAATATGGAAATATGGAAATATGTGTCCTCCCTTGGCCTTAATTTTTACATATCCTTATGGGCCCAGGTTTCAACCCTTCACAGCTACCTGTGTTCTGTGGACCTGCAGGAAGCGTCTTATTATGTGTCTTTATCTCATTCCATTGTTTAATGGAATACGATAATGATGGTGCTGATATGACTTTGATCACTACAAGTAAATTAAAGGCAGGCTTTCAGTATTCACTGTATCCCCTCTCTCAAATGTTGGAGGCAATCTGAAAACACACTTTTTGTTTTAGGTTCAAGGCAAGCTGTCACAAGTCAGGCGCTATAGTCTTAATAATAAAAATGAATTGTCTACTGTACAGTAGAGTCTTGTTTAATTTAACATCCATGTTTTCTGCAGGCCAGGTCAGCTAAAACACTGCAGTGTGTCCGGTGATTTACGTGCGCAGCGTGCTACCCGCCTACACACACACGCACGCCTAATAAGGCGAGCCTGAATGCTTCACTAAAACAGACTTTCGACAGAAAAACTTCATACGTGCATCCCAATGGAGTGTCGCTCGTTATAAATGTCACAGGCGGGCCTATATAATCCATAACCCACAATGCACTGCAGAGAAACAAACTCACCCATCAAGAGAACATGAAGAGGCATGTCTGCAGCAGCGGGCATCCTCTCAGCTGCAGATGATGGATGTTATTGAGGTTGTAGCTAGCGACGTTGACGGTTTAACGGTGCCGTCAAATGAACGTCATTCTCCTCGTCACTCACTTCGTTTCCCGGCCGGTCTGTCTGCTCGCAAACACTGTGCTGTCTGTGTTGTGGGTGGCGGATATACTAAGCTTGAGACTGCATAAACTCGCGTGCAGCCGTTCAGACAAACGTCTTCTGAGATCAGAATAGACGCCACCGGCTTTGCGTGCCTTCTGCTGGTGAGCTCGTGCCAACCGTTTGTCAGGACGTGACTAGTGCCAGTCGGCCAACATTTTTTATAATTGATGAAGGTTAAACATGTGACGCAGTGTTGGATGAGACGGACGAGGAGATGTTGATATTCGAATCTGCAATTGATCTAGTGAGCTGTGCTCGCTCACTAGTCGGAAGCAAACTGCGTGATGTGATGTAAACTTGCACGTTGTGCGATTCTGCAGGAGGCGAACCATCTGCAATGGATCTGGGTCCTAGAAACAGTTGGAGTAACACTGGAATTAAAAGTTCTACTTCAACTATGATTGTTAAATGTAAATGTTAGGGGGTGCCGTTCAGTTATAGGCTTTACGTAACTGACAGGACTGACGGTAATAGGGATAAGGTAGAAGGGATAGGGCCACTGGAGTATGCAACGCAAGACACTCATTTTGAGCGTCTGTTATTTGGAGAAATAACACTTGGTACAGGCATTTAAGTATGACAATTTAATATTAGGCTACAACAGATCATATTCCCATGACATTTATGTGAAAGCATTTGGGAGTATTGAAGGCGAACTAGGGTCACTTTTGTTGAACTACAAAAGCATTGTACTCGTGTTCTTGGTGATTTAGTAGTCTGAAAAAACATTTAGCAAACAACTGTTAGTCCATTCACCCATTTGTTATTAAAATTATTTAACAGAACATTTTTTTTTTTATAGGCGAGGATCAAAACCAACTTCTGTACAGTAAGTAGAAAGCATAAACGCAGTTCTATCTATAGACTGAGTCAACAGAATGGATTTATAGATCTATTCAACTAGCAACATAATACAGAAAGCAGCAACACTCAATAATACATTCTGTGCATTATAACAATACAGAGAAACGGTTATTTACAATTAGCCAAACCTGGAGGGTAGACAATGGGAAATATGGTTATATTTTGGTCCACGGACACATTTATGCTCAAGTCTGTTTTCATTCCATCAATTGTACTGTTCACACACACCTGCTTTTACTTAACACACCTGTAAAGAGAGATTGGTACCACAACAGGTGAAATAAGATGGGTTAATGATTATTTGAATCAAAACCTGGATCTGTATAACCAGACACTCCTGACCTTCTACTGTGCAACACATCACAAACTAAACCCACACTCTTTAGATAGGTCCTCCTATTCTTCAGACATTTTAACTTGCATGAAATCGACCTGATTGATGTTATAATGGAAACAGTCTTATTTGGGAGCCGGTCCAAAATCCTGGTCAAGTCTAGGACCCATTTTGTGCCCCAGAATAATAGTTCTTAATGATATTCCATTCTGACAGAGGGGAAGGGCATTGAGAAGATTCTAGAACTGCTGGAGGAGGATTTTCTTTTTGGTGTCATGGGAGAACTTGTTGGCGCGGAATAGCTCGCTGTCGTAGAAAGATGACAGGTTGTGGATGTTTATCTGTCTGGCCTGGAGGGAGGAGTGTGTGAGATGAGAGGGGGAGCACAGAAGGAGGGGAGTAGAAAGTCAAAAGGAGGTGTAGCAGGGGGCCGTTGGAGAGAACAGCAGCAGAGAGGGGGAGAGAATTGAAAGAATGATTAGCTCACAATTGAACAAAAACAGAAATGTATCCTCTCTGAAGCGGTTCACAAAATAGTTTAAATTGATAGTACTCCTGGACCAAAGATAGCGCCCATGTACTGCATCACAATCTTGACTTAACCATGTACATGCCAAACATCTTTTGTAATACCACACACCAACAGCAGATGGCACTGCTAAGTTTTTTCCACTGGTCTCATGGCTATTCTGAGCTACCCACAAGGAGAAATTAATCTTATCCCAGCAGGTCACAGGGCAGAGATGGAGCTTCTAGAAATGTAGTCTCCATATAGAAACATACCTTATCCTGTAGGTCTTTCTCTGGTATCTCGATGGTGTCGTTCTGGTTTCCGTAGCGATTCCTCTGATAGGTTACCTGTTCAGCCACCAGCTGTTTCAGGATGAAGAGTAGTAGCTCGTTGTTGTCCCTGCGGAACGCCAGATAGCGCGCAAATGACTGGACAAAGAGAGAGAGAGAGAGACAAGTGAGAGACAAGTGAGACACTTGAAGAAAAATATATAGAAACACCTAGGTGGCAAAACAGACTGTAGAGGGTGCCGACCTTCCGCATGCTTCTCATGACGCTGAACTTCTGCGTGTCGATGAAGCTCTCCAGCATCACCCTAATGGCCATGTTGACGTCGTCCTCGTGCACGTAGTCTCGCAGGTGCATGCGGGCGTGGGCCTCCGCCATGCGGATCATTGACTCGATGTGACGCACGGTGATGGGGATGCTGCCAGTAGCCTTGGGGGGGGGGGGGGGGAGAAAGGCAGAGACACAGGGAGGGGTTAGGCCGGAAGTGTACGTCTGTGGACTATAGTGTACTACTTCTACGACGTAGCCGGATACCGATATCCATATTGGTTTCTCCAAAGTATGCTAGTTTTTCTGCTGTTTCGGTCATGTGGATGCAGCAGAGCTGAACGCATGCGAACTACGATCTTATTCTGGAGCCACTCCCGCATACTGGATAGGCGTATTACTACTCACGCTGTTTCGCCCACGTGCAGTCAACGCATAATAAATGTCCGTAATTCCGTTCGGACACAATATCTTGGTGCAGCACGGATAGTCTCATTGGGCCTTTATATATGTGTATTATATGTATTAAAGAAAAAATACAGTTTATTCTAAACATTTGATTCAAAGTCTGTCCTGACCATTCAGTTTTCAAATAAGCGGGCAATATACTAGACCTAACCCAGACTTTCTCTTATATTCAGGATCATTTTCAGTACTATAGTCATTAGGTTTCAAGTTCTGGCTTACGCCATATCTCCACCATCCATCTTTAGACTCACCATGGACTCTTTGCGGAGGTCACTGTAGATGCGCGCAACCTTATCCTGGTCCATCTGGTTCAGTTTGGGACGAACCTGCATGGAATACGTACAACATGGCTCAAACACAGGAGAGAACGTCCCAATAGTTTAAATAACATTCCATGACTAGGACTGGAAGAAGTGTAGGGTTACAGAAAGATATGCAATGCACAAGGCCTCTTGGGTAAGTAGTGACGTAAATAGTACCAAACTCCTAACCACACATTTATTACCACCATCATGTACAGTAGCCAACACAACAGTTACTCATAACAGCTGACTATTGGCCAAAGTCGTATTTCCACTTAAAGAAGGTGTCAGGTGAACTCGTACCCTCTCCTTGGCATACATGATGTACTTCCTCAGGAGTTCTTGGGGGATGAGGGGAACATCCGACGAGTTGGGAAGAATCACCTCCTCCAGGCCAGCCACACCCCCTTCCTTGTTGCTAGGGTGATGCTTGATGTGGGAGCCCACCACGAAGCGCGCCAGCATCTCATCCTGACGTGGGGACAACCAACCAACCGGTCAGGTGAGCAGGCGGGGCTTACTATCAGACATTACGTCTCATTTTGACTGTTAGGACATTTTTGTTGATTTTTACCCTGAAATGAGTGTTTGGAAAATATACAGAAGTTAACTAGTTTATACACGGTGTGTATAAACCAATATTTGGTTTATAGTTTTGGTTTGATTTATTACAATTTAGCAGATGCTTGTATCCAAAGCGACGTACAGCGAGTACAGTACAATTACAAGTATCAAGGAGCAGGTAGGGGTGAGGCATCTTGCTCACGGATGCTTACAGGTAGGCTCGTGCTTGTTGAGGATTGAACCCACGACCTGTCGGGTGGGAGTCGACGACCCCAAGAGTGTGTGTGTGCGCGTTTACCTGAACGGGATCTACTGTGTCTCTGACCACACACAGCACGTCAAAACGGGACACGATGGGCTCCGTCAAGTCCACGTTGTCGGAGAACGTGAGGGAGGGGTCGTACCGCCCGCCTGCCGGGGAAAACGAGCATTGCCATCCGGCGTTAATGCTGCTCTGCGTCACCGTGTAGAACAATCGATGCGATTTACGCTAAAGGAAGCCACCCGGCGTGCCGTGCTAGATGGAGCACCAGCACAGCACGGGCACGTACCGATGGGATTAGAAGCAGCGATGACAGTACATCTGGCCTGCAGGGAGGTGACGATGCCAGCCTTTGAAATGGAGATACTCTGCTGTTCCATGGCCTCGTGGATACTGGTCCTGTCTGCATCGTTCATCTGGAGAGAAAGACAGGTTCAAATGGTCAGAGCCGGGGTTACATCTGCCCCCAGCCTCTCCTACTTTTTAGCAGTGGATTGTAATGCTTGTTGTATAAATGTAATGTAGTATTATATTATGTATATCTATCTATCTATATCTCAAGTTGACTTGTCCCATCACTGTTCGTTCCTGTCCACTGACCTTGTCGAACTCGTCGATGAGACAGACGCCACGGTCGGCCAGGACGAGGGCTCCAGCCTCCAGGGTCCACTCCCGGGTGACGGGGTGTCTCTGGACGTAGGCCGTCAGACCCACGGCGGACGCCCCCTGACCTGTGGTGAACACCGCCCGGCTGGCCACCTTCTCCACGTACCTGGGCAACAATAGAATGCAAGAGAAGATACGTTTATATTATTATGGTATTACTATGTAGGGAAACTGTTGATGGCACCCCAGTACAGGGTACAACCAATACTATTTTAACTTTGATAAAGGGTTAATTAGTTGCTGCATTAAAAAAGGTACACTTTTCTGCTCGTCTGGTTGAAACCAGCCTTCTAAAAATGTTTTAGTGTAAACATTTGAGGAGCACATGCCCTTTCCTTATCTCAGTGCGAAGTGATTCACATCTTCTCTACCCCTCCCCCTACAAGCTAGTTCACTGCACAGCTGTGTATTCAAATATGGGGGGGTTTTGGGTGATACAACGGAACTGAGAAGTGTACCTTTAATATTTAAAGCTGCATTACCTAGCTTGGAGTATTCCTTGTTTGACCATTAGATGTAGATAAACATCACCCCCAACCCCTCCAGCACTCCTTCATTCTCACACACAGCTATCATGCTTACTGAACCAAAGCGCGAGAGAATAAATCCATGTAGTCGTCCTGAGTGCACTCATAACCCAACTTAACCAATGCCCAGTTGTGGGAGGTGTTAATAAAAAGGTGCATCTTGGTATGTTCTTCAAATAACAAGCATTTCAGCTTTGGAAAAAAAAAATCTACAGTATCAATCAGTAGTGTTCTATGTTGCTGATTCTTTAATACATACTTGAGGAACTGAGACTTGGCGGTTCCTGGGTCACCACACAGCAACACGTTGATGTCTCCACGGACCTTATGTTTACCTCCTGACAGAGAGAAAGAAATCAGTCAATCGGACCAAAACAGGGAGACGTTATGAGTTCCTGGGGTGCGGGTGTGCACCGTACCTGGGTTTTTAGCCTCTCCTCCAAACAGAGCCAAGGCCAGGGCTCTTTTGATGTCCTCATGGCCATAGATAGATGGACCAATACTGGCAAAGATCTACAAAGAGAAAACTACCTTTTATCAAAAGTGTCTTAAATAGGTTGAGAACAAGCAGGAATAAATTAGATGAATGCATTTACATTTTTAATTCAATACATTCTCATTTCTATTTTGCTGTATTCATTTGGTAATAAGGTTTTTACTCGATCGTTTATTCTGATCTGACCTAATTCATCCCAATCTATCTTGATTGGCCCTACCCTCTCTCCAATGCGTTCATCCTTGGACAGCGCCACGATAGCCTTGACGTCCTCGTCTGTCAGCTCGGCCACGGCCACACCCTCGTCTCTGCGGGCAATGTGATTGGCCAGGATGACAGTGGCGAACACAGGAAAGCCGTTGGCCATATTGAGAGAGCCGTCATAGTTGTTGTGGTAAATTCCAGTCAGCTCCTGATGGGACAACATATGGCTTTATCAAACTATAATATATAAAGTCCAGTTTTTCTTTGTGATACCAAAGGAGGAATTCCTCTTTATTCAGCATACATATCTATATCATATCTAGCATAACTCGACAAAACTCTGTGCAACTCCATTAAATCCACCTTAAACTTTGTGTTTGTCACAGTTTAATGTAAAAATGTGTGTCCAATGAAAATGCTTATTTTCAGTCGAAACATAAATCTCATCAACTCACAATCTCGTCTCCTGGTTTGCAGCTGTCCACCAGGTCAGCCAATAGGATTGCGTCTTTGGAGCGTGGGAGGCGGCCTGCGGCTACCTTGCCTGGGCTCTCCTGGATGGTGATTCGCTGGTAGTTCTGGTACACAGTCTGAAAGGAGAAAAAAAAAGTTTGCGCATTTTAATTAAAAATAATAAAACAATATTTAGTCATCTTGCAGCGTGTCCTGATCCCTCACCTCCTCCATGTTGATGTCGAAGGGTCCGAGGGACTGACACTCGGGACAGGACCCAGGCTTGACCTCCTGGTTCTGGGACTGGAAGAAGGGTCCCAGGACAAAGTTACATTTGTTACAGTTGTACTTCACCATGCCCAGCTGAGGTAGGACACCAGTACAGCTGGTCACCACACCACTGGTCCGGATCAGCTGGTTCAGATGGAGCTGTCTGGAACACACAGAGACATATTTCTGATTCATTTGTCTGTCTTGCCCATCATCGTTATGATGAATATTATAATAAAAATTATTGCTTTTTTCTTTTTTTAAATCGCAACATTCCAGGGACAGCTTAAGAAGATCATCCAACTGTCAAATATATGACTATGTATGTCTGCTTGCTTGTGGGACTGAGGCTGGATTCACTTCGCGGATGTGTGCGTGCACGCGGATGTGTGCGTGCACACGCATGCGTTACCTGAGTGAGCGGATCTCCTCGACGAGGGGCAGGTTGCAGATGCGGACGTGGATCTCATGGGCGATGCGGTCATATTTGGGATACATGGCCAACACCACCTCTTTAGCTGCCTCGTCAAACACCTGACACACACCTCCAATTAGTGTCTGAAGCTGTTTGTTTTTTTTAAGTTACATCATCACAGAATAAGGCTGAAATAAATACTTCTAGCATAGGAACTACTGAAGATGGGAAGATACAGAATACAATTTAGCCACCATCTTAACTAACAACTATTTCAGGATGTAACTGCCACAAACATGAAACCAAAAAAAAATAGCAGCCAATCAGGTGTGTAGCAGCTCTACTCACCTTGAGCATCTCGGTAGGGGCCTCAGGCAGGAAGTAGGCCAACACATGTTCTCTGGCTGCCAGGTCCTCGTAATTCACTACCAGACTCTCCTTGTTCTCTGGAACAACACGCCACCTTGTGGTCAGTACAGGTTTACCAACACTAACAGTAGGAACGCTTTCAAATGTAGTCTATTGTGCAAGTGTACTGTAGGTGAAAGATTTTGCACATTCTAAACTAGCTGGTATAAAGGCCCAGCTATAATCCGTATGTTTTGGAGCAATTTAGCAATCAATCAAGTGTTGGCTGCTATTCCTTGCTTTTACACATTGTTGTAAAGCAATTTGGAAGCCTTAGATAGAATGTGATAGTTGAAATTTATAAAGATAGTTGTATTTATAAAAAGACTATTAATGTTTAGTTCCACAAACAACCAGCTCAGCCACTAAGGGGAGACAGGCTAGCTGACCTTTGCACATGTCGCTAATCTTCTCCTTGAAGACATTGTGTCCATTCTCGTCCACGTGGGTCCTCAGGAAGTTCTTGAAGCGGTGGTAGATCTCCAGCCTGGGGGCTGCCATAGAAACCCACTCCCTCACCGAGTGACCCTGCAGACACACAAGTCACGTTTATCTTCACAGTCAGACTGTGCAGTAGTAGGAGAAATATTCAAATAGTAGTATTATAAAATCAGTACTAACAAACGTAAATAGTAATAATACTGGTACTACTGACCTTCATGTCCTCCAGGTTCTCAATACTCTCGATCATTTCCTCATCCTCTCCCTCAGCCCCGCCCTCTGCTGCCCGCTCAGCCATACGCCTCCGCCGCGCTGCTGGGCGCTCGTCATCCTCATCTTCACTGTCTGGAGGGAAAAAAAAAAGAGTCAACACGTCATCTTTTTCCTCTTTCCCTTCATGCGTCTGTCCTCTCTCCAAGCACCGTTATCACACACACACCGTAGAGGAGTCCTCTGCGGAGGCGGTCGCTGATGCCTCTCTCTCTGTCCCTCCTCCTCATGGCCTCCTCTGCGGCCCTCCTGGCTCCCGGGGAGAGCTCCGACAGCTCCTCCTCATCCAGGTCCAGCCCCTCTGCCTCGTAGCGGTCCAGCTCTGGGATTGCCCGGTAGTCCCTGGGCGGGAAAACAAAGATGAGTGTAAGAACGGGGAGTGACAATGTGAGACAAAGGGAGGGGGGGGAAGACAAACAGAGAGACATAGGGAGAGAGGGGAAGGGGAATTAAGGAATAGAAACAGAGGGCTGTAAGACAGAGGAGCATATAGTCAAAACTGAGACGAATACATCGACTTCTATTCACCAAGAACACCGATCTCACCTCTCCATTCCATCCCCTATCAGCTCCTCTCCATCTCCGTCCTCCTCCTCCTCTCCAGGTAAAGCTCCCTCTCCCAGGAGACCCTCAGACTCATCCTCGAAGGGGGGCAAGTCTCTGCCGGGACTGGAGGTCAGGTCTCCCCTGCGGGACCCCCGCATGGGGCTTGTGGCCATGTTGAATGACTCAGAAGAATCCTATTGGTTGATGGAATACAACAGGAACAGTGTTATCGGTGGAATATTTTCACTAATAAAAAGGGTGATTGAAGATTACAGTTTCTCTCATTACAGTTAATCCGTCATGAAAATCTTCACATAGGGAACATAACATGAATATAAAGTGTCACCAATAAATCCGGTTGCCATGATAAAATGAAAAGAACATGGTTTCTGGCTAAATAGATTTTTCCATTTAAATTGTTAACAAGGTAAAATCTCATCCAAATAGGCCTTTCCTGACAGACTTAACCGTCAATCTTATTGATAGGACAAACCAAAGAGGATATCGTTTTTCACAAAATCATGCCAATTAAAAATCCATTAATGTTAAATTGTAACTATGATTTTCAAGACAGAGGGAATAACCCATATTTGGTCATTCTTCGACTAGCAGAGATTTTAAAAGGACAATCGTGTCAATACAATAAGGCAAGTAGGTGAGATTTGTTTTTCTCTCATTCTGGAAACAATACATTTATTTATACACTGTAACAATATACATTTTTAATCTGAACCAATAACTATCCTTTGTAAATTATTAATACACTACTAAGAGGTCAGAACATTTCTGGAACTGCGCTAAAACAACACATTTTAGGATGTCAAACACAGTGGGGATTGTGGTGCCTATCTGGATTGCTATGGATTATATAGAATGTGGGTATATACACATTCAGGCAAATGAATGTGCATGTAAACGTTAAGACATTGAATTGTCACTTGCAATGTGTGTAACGTTACCGATATAATTTTCAAAAAGATGAGTGCACACAAATACAACAACCACATGGCAGGACACCCGTTCGTGTTGGGTGTTCTAATCCTATTTTGCATGCTATACTGTCTATTAAGTTGGCTTTTACTTAATACCATACACGCATTTAACTAAAGACACATTTCGCCGGAAAACAGAATGCTGTTTTTGGAGAAATCCGCTGTCAATGGTTTAACGTTACTCTTGGTCTCCTTGTCTGTTGTGACAAAACACGAGTGCCAAACTTTGTCTACAAATAGAAACTACACAAAACGTTAGATTTTACTTTTCTAACAGATATTATATATGAGAGCAATCATTTACATTTATTTGCAGATTGTGTAGATAATACTTACTGCCATTGTTCCACGTCTGTATTTCTCTGTCTCCTTTAAGCGACTAGTTCTTCCCCTCTACAGTGTGTTTTCGCGCGAAATTACCACGTGATACACATAGCGCGCGAA
Source organism: Percopsis transmontana (assembly GCA_025447815.1). NCBI lineage: Eukaryota > Metazoa > Chordata > Actinopteri > Percopsiformes > Percopsidae > Percopsis > Percopsis transmontana. Next base: position 5,463,936 of record JAOEHI010000020.1, read on the forward strand.
AATGTATGAATATTTAGATAGGAGGACAGACGATTCGGCTTGTCATTCGTCTGTTAACGGCAGGGCAGGTACTACACCAGGGGTGCGTTCAGTAAGCATTTTTGCCTCATGTCGCACTGGTTGCAGTGAAACGGACATCGAACTAACAAAAGATAACCAATGAAAGATGCGTTGTCTCGAAAACGTTATAATACTTTCTAGAACACTGCAATTTGATTATTTACGAGGCGCTTTTAGCCAAAGCGACGTACAGATACATTTACAAGCAGTAGGGGTTGGGTTAGGCAATAGGCATCTGGCTCACGGGCCTGGCATGGAGAAGAGGCATGTGGCATGTCAGGTGTCGAACCCAGGAATCCGTTGGGAATCAACCATCCTAACCTATCCTACATTGCATGGAATGCAACATTTATATTACACAATTCTTCCACATAAACACATTTGATGAACCTGATGCCACGCACTTTGTCGCACGATAGGGGCGCAGCAGACTCAAAAGAAACAATAATTTATTGCCAGAGCCTGGTGGGTATTTGCATTCTGCCCATGGATATATTAATGTGGAAGCACAGAACAAAAACAGAAAAGTACAAGATAAAACCAACACCTGAATTTTAATCATCATTCATAAATTCATTCAACCAATAGAACAATATCCCTCGAAAAAACATCCAGCGCTACAATAAAATTAAAAAAGCATTCATATATAGTATCAAAATCAGAGCTCCTCCATTGTGTGTCACTTTGAAAGCAAAATAAAAGGAAATGTCCACACAGTTTAGCAAATTAAATATTTCACAAGAAAATTATGTTTTTACTCTCCTTTGTGTCAAGGTGAACCTTAGTCCCAACCAATATGTACCAGTAGTCCCAACAATAGATTAACATTGATTAAGTAGAGAGCAAAGAAATGTCCAACATAATGTAGTAGGCTAATGAGTTTTGAAAACAAATCTATTACATATCATTTATGTTTTCTTTATATACAGATTACTTCCAAGACTGGTATCTTCAGTTAACCATCTCAACTTTAAGTATCTCAATAAACATTCTTCAATGAATAAAGTCAAGAATGGAATATTTTAGAGCTAACATTTACTATTTGTCTACCATTCATCAATGGTACAGTTTTTTTAGAAAAGGAAACGTAATTTGTTCTATCGTTTGTGTTTCAATATATGGTTTCCATCTTTTAAAGAAACATTCATGCATCCATATACTGACTAAACTGGGGACAGCAACACCATATCATATCACATAAATTGTTAAAAATAAACAGAGCAATGTTTTCCCCCCTAGAATCACTATGGTATTATGGTGTAAATCCTTAGGCTGTGTTAAGACAAGGCCTGGTATGATCCAATAACCCTATTTGTCTTCTATAAGCCCAATGAGCAAGCAAACCTAAATATGGCCAACATGTTATCTGTATTCCAAAACAGATCGTTTGGTACATTTTACCACAGACATTTAGAAAAATCAGTGCCTCAGTGCTTGTCAGGTATGACCTAACTTTGAAAATCCAGCATTAAGGGATTCTGAAATTTTACATCTTCACATCTTAGTACAGGCTTTGGAATTCATTGGTTAAATTAAACATCCAAGCAGGGCTGTAAATGGCAAATCTGAGTCAAGATATTTGGTCTATGGGTGACTAAAGCTACCAGAGCCCTACTTTGTGGTAAACCTTCATCTAATAAACCCCTTTAACTCTTAAATCAAAAGGTGGGGTGGAGTGTGAGACAAAGTGACTTAACTGAAATAAATAGAGAAAATCTTTCTTAATTTCTAGCCTAGACCACAAACTGGGGGAAAATGTGATATGAAAGCACACACCGCCGGAAAGAAGAAGAAGAAGAAGAAAAAAAAAACTTTTTAGGGGTCAAAATGAAAGGCATCAAGGAAAATGTTACAGGAGTAATACGTCTTCAAAAGTAATAGACCCCTCTTGGTTGTTCCAAGGCTGGAGGAGCAGTGGCAAATTAAAATCCATGCCGGAGAAAACTGTAGGATATGGGTTTTAAAACATTAGCTCATCAATGGTTGTGCCGGTCTCAGATGCCAGGAGTCTGTTAGTGTCATATTTCTACATTCCATCCTTCTCATCTGTGTGTTTATGTGACATGTAGCCAGACACAAGTTTCCGGTAGGCAAATAAACATGTACTGATCATACTTTTCTTCCTTAGATACTGCATGTGTGTGTGTTCTGTTAGAATACCAGTGTGTCTTAGAAGCCTTTGTTCATCTTCACATGTAATCCCAGTTTCCCTGTTCAGAACTATGTCCTCTGAGCTCCAGCGATTTATTTCAGGACTAGTGTGGCCTCTGAACCGTCTTTCTTTTTCAGATACAGACCATTTGTAAGATGGTGCTCTCTCCTCAGAAAAGCATAGAAATAGTCAGACACAAGTAGAATCTAAAGGAAAATAGGATAAAAACACAATTAAATAACAAATGAACAACAAAAGACAATTGGCTAAATACATAGACATTGCATTGGGAATTATCTGATTTTGTTATTCATTTTTAATGGGAAAAGACTACAATTATTTTTGCAAACAATTTTTGGATAATTAAAAAAATCCCACAATTATTTCCTCTTTATAGTAGACATACTATTGCTTCCATCATAAAAAAAGGGGATTTATTTTCTAGCTTTTAGAAATGAATGAATCTTGTGAGTCATACTGCAATGTTTGGCCACCCTTGAAAGAGACTTTAGTAACGTCCAATGGTGTCCGTCTTACCTGTGCCACGTTGAACAGCAGCGTTATGGCGTAGTAGAAGTTGGAGTTGGCACTGCCTGCATAGATCCAGAGGTGCCAGAGAACAGGAAATAGAGCGGAGCAGGCCAGCAGCACGCAGCACACCAGGAAGATGTTCCTCAGGACTGGACAGCAAACAGAATGAGATGAGTCTGCTTCATTGTTTGATTTCAAATTACAATTAGGTCATTTAGCGGACGCTTTTATCCAAAGCGACTTTTTACACGGAGCTTACATGCTGCAGTTACATGGAGCAGGTAGGGGTTAGGCATCTTGCTCAAGGATGCTTACAGGTGGGTCAACTCTGGGGCTCGAGCCCACAACCTTCTGACTGGGGGTCCAACACCTAGACCACTAGACTATCTTGACCCCTGATTTGATTTGTTTCTTCTGCATTGTTTGAGTTTCACCAGGTGAAATCAAATCTGCACTCCCTATGAACCTTTTTCACAGTGATACGGACGGAAGTACTACCGAAGAAGGGTAAAATGTCTTCCTGTGTAGCCTATAGGTTAGAAAAATCTTAATTCACACAATTTACATAGAAACACATTTGTTTTACGTTTATTTGGCTAATTAAATAGCTTCTTAGGTTAAAGTTGGATGAAATTATGTTGCAAAATGTCATAATTCTGATTATCCACATTTACTCTAAACAACCTTGTAGACAGAGCCTTTAAAGAGTTTACAGGCTAGACAGAAAGACAGTTTAACCTTCTTCGGTAGTACTTACAGGTCGCTGTGAAAAAGGTCTATTATAAAGATCTGCTATTGTATAACACGATTACAATAACAGTCCTAGTCCTTTGTTACTTATAGAAGCCCTGCCGTAAACGTGAGGATTTAAAATGCCTGTAAAAATACAGAAGCGTAACAAGGATGTGTGCATGCGTGCTGTTGGGATGTGCGTGCCTTACATCTATAGAGGTGACTCCAGACCGGCAGAAAGGCCAAGTAGAGAGAAATGTCTCCCACTGTGGGGTACGACTTAAAGATGGAGATCACTGCGATCTGCATGAAGATCAGAAACACTGGGTGCTCCCTGCAACACACACACACACACACACACACATACACATGCTGGGTTCATGTAGAAATCGCAAAAGGAAGAACGGCGGGATGAGGGGAGGACTTACTTGAGTTTTATGGAAAGAGGGATTGTGTAGAAGAAAACGTTGATCTGGAAGACACAGAGGAAGAAGAGGCGAAAGTGTTCAAACATCTCAGCGAAGAAATACCAGAACAGGCCGATGTTGGGCGTCAGATCTGGTACCGACAGACTGGAGGGAGGGAGGAAGGGAGGGAGGGAGAGAGGGAGGGAGAGAGAGAGTTAGTGCCTTGCTCTACCCAGAGAATAGGAGCCCTAACCCACCCTCATCCCTCCCTTGTTCTCACATGAAGCCGTAGACGGAGGGCAGGAAGTCCCAGGAGCCCAGCAGGAAGAAGGACAGACAGACGAGGACAAACAGGCTGCCCAGGAACATGAATGCGTACTGCAGCGTGAAGACCCAGAAACTGGGCCGCTGCAAATTCACCGGGATGTACAGACGCTGGATAAGAGGGAGGGAGGGAGAGAGAGAGCGAGGGGAGAGAGAGAGAGAGGGAGAGAGAGAGAGAGAATCACAATTCATATGTTTCCCCCATACATTTTTGCATCAATTTTATACCAACCCAAAAATGTGTTTATGTGCGGATTTCTGGCCATAATGCCTGGAGAAAATATATTGATTGTTGACACCAATATTTCCTCCTTCCACTTTAACGTATGTGCGACAGACTTGCTGTTAATATGTATTAAACAAAATAATAAATATTATCATAGTTAATATCTATATAATCCAATGTTACACAAATAAAAATGCATTCAAATTATAAAAGGTAGAATTCTATCATGGATTGGTATAGTGCTGTTACTTGCAGCATAATGGTAAACATTTTTGCTGTGCGTGTGTGTGTGCGTGCGTGCGTTCCATACCTGCAGTAAAAACAGCAGTGCCGGGGCGAAGAGAGTGAGTGGATAGATGGACTGATAAGTTGCTAGGGCCAGAAATATGGCGCTCAACAAGGCACTTCCTACAACAACAAAACAACCCATTGAATCTGAACCTGTAACCAGCAAATGGAAGCTTGTTGTTTCCAGCCCCTTTACAATTTGAAACAGGGTAGGAAGTAGAAATTACACTACCTTTAATGGTGCAAAGGATGAACAGAGCAATGACTGCATTGTTAAGGCCACAGGTCGACTTGGCAACGCAGGAAAGGATGGTAAATGGGTTCAACAGGTAACTGGAAGAACAAGAGGTAGAGGCATTTTGTTCGAGAAAGAAAGAGGATGAAGAGACAATGAAAGTTAGTCATAACAACATTTTATGAGCGAGGGGCTTGGTCTCACAGCCTTTAGAGAAGTGGGGAGCAGGACCCACTGAGCAAGAAGATTCTTGGGGGGGGGGGGGGGGGGGCAAAATTTTTAAAAATTTTTATTATTTAAATTATATTTATTAAAATTATTAACAAAAAATTTTGCAAAAAAAAAAATGTGGTTAAACCCCAACACGTGGGTTAAAAGTTTTTA
>JAOEHI010000021.1:0-13827 GCA_025447815.1 Percopsis transmontana
AGTGAGACCCAGGATTCTGATTTGTATTTTTAATATCTTTATTAAAACTGATTTTATTGATTTAAACGCATTGTGTCATCCTATTTAAACTCCATCAAACGAACACGCGGAACTGGTGAACTGAGACCCAGATTCCTTCAACATCCACATGAACACAGGCTGTCTACAAATGTGGTTGAGCTCTAAGTATCTCAACTATGGTAAGCGAAAGTCTGCTACCTTTGTCAACACCATTTAAAAAAGCACTTACGAGACAACCGTGTTGGTGGAGACGATGTACTCCACCTCCTTGGTCCAGGGGTTCATGAAGCTGAACCAGCGGCTTCTCAGCGTGATGAAGGAGCCATCTTTGATCTTGAACTTGTAACAGTTGGTGTTGATCTTCTCTCGCATCTGAAGGACTAGGGGCGGACACACAAGATGTCAACCACCACTGCAAACACTGGCCCACATCATATAGACATGCATCTAACGTTTTAAAAGATACTGTATAAAACTAGACGCAGAATATCAAGGATCGTCTTGTGATGCCCACATCGAGAACCACTGCTAGGGTACCTTGTCTGTGGCACTCTGCCAGGTGGCTGATATCATCCTGATGGAAATACTCATAGAAGGATGTTCCCAGCAACTCCTGGGGCAGGTAGGCGAGGATAGCTGTGGCTCTGAACACAAGATGGAAAAAACTGTTTAACTGAGATTACAATAAATAAATAAAAAGAGGTGTGCTTATTAAGATAGACCACCTCAATTATACCAGGTTTATCAAGACAAAGAAGTGAATGGGTAGCTAGCCAAAGAAAAACACAATAACTCAATCTGTGTCACACTCCTCACCTCTGGTCAACAAAGACAAATTTCCCGTCGATGGCGTGCCGCGAGACGTACTCTGTGGGCTTAACCCTGATGTCTGCGGGGCTGGCCTGGGGGACGATGTGGGGGTGCAGCCTGCCGATGGCCACCAGACAGCTCAGGTTGCAGCCTTCGTTGTCGGGCTCGTTGTCCTCGTCCAGACCCATCTTGGTGGGAGGCCAGCTCTTCAGGTAGCCTGTACTGTGGATGGTGCAGAAACTCTTACGGTCCGCTGTAGGAGACGGCCGGGGTGGGGTGGGGGGGGGGGGGAGAGAAGAAGTCAGTGCTGTGTCAGTGGGAGAAACATCTCCGTTCACTGGAGATGGCGAGGTCAATGGGGGTAGGTAACCGGGCAGTCATGGAACTGGTTTCTTGTTGGGAGTCAAGATTATGACTGGAATTGGTCTGGAGAATACAGGCCCTGACGCTGCCTTTTAGCTTGTTGCAAACATGCATTCACAGGACACACGACAGAAGGTCCACTCAAGAAGTAGACCGAACTTAACAGATAGGTTCGACGGTTTCCTGTTTAGTTTAGAAAGCCACATTAACTCAGCAAGAGACACAAGATGCTCTTGTTCCCAGTCTGACAAGCAAACCAGAGCGTAACAAAGAGAATTGGGTTTTGTTGGATAAAATATTCATGTTAATAAAATATTTAAGATGATTGAGTGAAATAGCTGACATATATTGTATAACCTGTCTTCAGGACAAAACTTCAGTTGAATCCCCATTAGTAATAATAAGCAAGTCCAACACATTAAAGCACTTTAGTCGAACTATCAAAGACCTTGACTTTCTGACAATGCAATTCACTAAACAGAAAGTCAAAGTACTTGACTTGCCTCTCCTGTTCAAATAAGAACTCTTGTATTACAGCCTATTCATAACTATATCTTGCTGTTGCCATAACCCAACATATTTTTCCAAGCCAATAGCCTTTAAACAAGCAACCTAGCCAGGCAAGATAAATAAGGAAGTCTACTTCCTTTGTTGTATAACGCTATCATGTTTACTGAGCTGTGATTCCTTGGCAACATAGATAAAGGATGGAAGGGAAAAAACTAAACACTTCCTCAGGTGTCATAAAATACAGTTACATTACTGTCTGTATTTATAGTGGTCATTTACAATTTACCACCTTTCTAAAAACAGGAAGTAATTCCATATCAACTTAGCTATAAAACAATTACCTTCAGGAGGACAGAAGCCAACACTTTGGACATGAAGGATAAAAGAGTTAAGGACGAGAGCAGGGAAGTCTATATGAAACAAACTCAATAAATAAAGAGAAATGTACCTTTCTTCTTGGAGCAGGTAGAGGGGAAGTCTTTCTCCTCTACTTTAACAGAGGGCCGGTTGCACTTCATCCTGCAGAAAAAGGAGCGCCTGGCGCCCGAGCAGAGGCGGGACGGGCCAGGGGCGATGTCCGTCTTCACTGGCAGACCCGCTGGACACACACACACACACACACACACACACACAGACACACAGTAAAGCTACTGGTCAACTCCCCATGGAGGTGTACATGCTACCAAATGAAGAACTGAATCAAATGTGCTGGCTTACTCTTAGCGTCGATGAGTCTCTCGCGGGGGGCCGTATCAGAGGAAGACAGCTGCTCTTTCACCTTGGCAATGTCCTTGGGGTGAAGATAGTCGAAAAGACTCTGACCTATCAGGTCGTTCTGGAGAAGCAACAGTGAGGAACGATGAGAAGGATAAAGAGAACAAAACAAACATGACATACTTGAGAGAGAGGGAGACAAGTAACATTAGAAACAGCAGAGCAGACATGTGTACTACTTCATTAAACTGTTATATTGCTAGCCTGTAGTTCCATGACAATGACTCATAATCCTCCCGTTATGCGCACTATTAATATTGAGTGTTGACATATTCAATAGTGGAATGCTGAAATGTAGTCCATGTTAAGTCCTCTAAAAATGTACCCGTGCTCAAATAGAACGCAGTATAAAATGCTAGTTTAAATTTTTTTTAAAAATACACTTCACATAGCACTATTCAAACTCAATTTAGCAAAGAAGCACCCTTTAATGTGTTAACTGAAAAGGGTTATTTATTAGACTATTCGGGGTGGCAAGTCTTCTCTTTTATGAGACTTTTTCACAAATAAGTGAAGTGCATATATACAATTAATGCTTACAAATATCAAAATGATAAAAATTCACATATTTTTACAAATATATCCCTGTATGCGTTATAATTGCCCATCATATTTTAGCATGACTTGGAGGAAGGAAGATCTATGAGAGCTAAATGGTTCTCCATCTCTCACAGTAGCCAGGTGAAGTCGTGACCCGTTAACCCTACCTGGCTGTAGTTGAGGATCTTGTAGACAGACTCCGACACAAAGAGTATCTTCCCGCGGTCACACCCAACAACAAACAGGAAGCCGTCGGCAGCCTAGATTTATCACAAAGAAGGGTTTAGTTACATGGAGCGACAACAACTGCCACAGAAACCTTTCCGCTGTGTCTTAGTTGACTTATCCTGCGGCTGAGCTGCTTCAGAGCTAAAATAGATAGTGCGTTATAATGACATTATAACGCAATGCAGACAGAAGTGGTTAAGCATCAGGTTAGGCATCTTGCTCAACATATAATGCCCCCTTCATTTCTAAATGTATTCCCCTTCATTCAGTAAAACTGAAAAAAGGACATCACGGATGATATAAAAGGAAAAACTACATTCATTTAAAAAGGTTTATGACAGTACATGATAGTCAATTCTGAGAGCTCAACTCACACGTAATATCAAGTGCTTTAGTTCGTCATCTGAGAGAAAAGAGGGCTTGTAGTTGGCCTCTGTGTAGGGGTTAGCTGCACCTAAGCACAGAGTATAGACAACAACCATTAGAATATTTTGTCCAATTAATACACATCAAAATGCAGAAGCCGACAACAGGCATGTTAGAAGCTGCCATAAACCAGTGTCAAAAAGTAGTAAGCTATGCGTAACTACAGTACTAGCTTTCATTTAGTAGAATTATGTTTTAGTGTGTCACTTTGTCCTCGCTCCTCCTCACCTCTGAGCGTCTTCATGTGCTGGACAGCCATGCGTAGGACAGTCAGCTTGTCCAGTTTGCGGGACATTGCGTTACAGGTGGGCACCAAAGATGCCAGCTCGTCAATAAAGCTGTTCATCTTGTCCCGGCGTCGTTTCTCAATCTGGCTGTGGGCCTCTCTGTGGAGAGCCGAGGAGAACCGGGGAGCATTAGCAAACAGCTACAGTTTAGCATATTAATCAGTGCATATAGTAATCAGTTCTAGTTATGCATGAAAAATGTCAACCGATACCGATAATTTCTCATGGCCGACTTTAATTATTACACTCTCCATAGAGGAACTGATTCAGTTCCTCTATGGAGAGTGTAATAATTAAAGTTTAGTATGCATAGCATGCTCATGTTTGGCCGGCATAATATGTTGTAATAAATTCATCTCATTTAGTTATTACTACCCTATCTTTGTAAGAAAAGTACCTTTTCAAGCATAATGCAACACAATTCAGCCTGCAATCTGCCAAGAAAACTTTACTCTTCTGTTCAGTGTGTACTATAGCATTGTAAAAAGTCATCCCTCTATCAATACACTCGGTCACTGCTCTGATAGAGATATTTCAAGTTGGTCTACACAAGCCAAACCAAAGGTATAAAAAGACAAATGTTTTAGGGTCTATAAATGACGCAGGAAGTGCCGTACCTGGCATTCTTTATCCGTCCTTGTTGGTCACTGGAATGACAAATAAAGAGAAGCTTTTACAAAAGAAAACACGACCTTCGATTGAGGAGCACAGTGATGGTAATGGTAATTTAAATATCATGTGAGATGTGCATGTGTGTAAACTAAAGCCCTCATACTCAATTGTCTCAAAAATGGCAAGCTTATGCAATGAGTGCTGCAAAAGTGCTGCTGGCCTATATTAGGCTTTGTGCAATGTCACCACTGACAACAGAAATAAATGACTTCTCTCTCTCTCTCCCCCCCAAAGACACACTGGCCCTTTCCTTTTCCTCTCCCACACTTCTGAGAGCATAGAATCTACATACATGTCTTGGGGTCCCGGGTTTAAAAAGGTTCAGGAACCATTGATTTAACCCATGATGCTGAAATTAAAGTAACAGGTGCACTGGAGAGGCAACAGCAAGACAACCCCCAAAAAGGAAATTGTTTTGCAGGTGGTGGCCACAGACAATTGTTCCTGACTAATTCTTCTCTAGTTTTGTGTTTCTCAAGTATCTTTATCACTACTGGTAGCATGAGGCAGTAGCTGCAGCCCTATCAGGTTGCACAGGCACTGGCAGTCCAGCTCCTGGACTGCAGCAGCAGCAAGGTTTGCTGTGTCGACCAGCACAGTCTCAAGAGCATGGAGGAGATACCTGCTGCTGGGTTGATGCCTTTCTATGGCCCCGTCTCATGGTATCTACTTTATGCTTCTATACTGTGATGATTACGTGTTCCCTTCATATTTTTTTTTAGCTGTGTGTGTGTGTGTGTGTGTGTGTGTGTGTGTGTGTGTGTGTGTGTGTGTGTGTAAATAAAAAAGAATCATGCCAAGAAGGACTTCTTACCTTCCTAGTTTGTCCTTGTCTGGATCCATGTCACTATGGGGGAGAAACAGGAATTCCAATGATCAGAGCTACAATATTACATTCTAACAATGCTTGACGTTGATTTCTGTTATATACACTATTTACTATCTTGTGGTACAAACAAATTCAATAAACTAGCTTGACTAATTCCTGTGTAGAATCAACTGTGCTATTAAGTCTGACCAAGTCATGTTTGCACTTACTCAAATGAGAAGCCATCGATTCTATGAGGAAAAACAATGCGTTAATAACTTTCTTATCAAGCGCCAATGAGTTAATAACTAAAGGGCAAAGTGTAAAAAATAAACAACATGCACAGACAGAATGCAACAGTCACACAGACCAGTGGTTCGCAAACTTTTAGACCCATGACCCCTAAAAAAACAAAGAAAATAAATAACACGACATACCCTGATGTAACCTGGTAAGACCATCTACAATTTCTTCCGCTCGACTTATCAGTCGGGATACTCTCCATTCAAAATATTTCATAATAATAATAATTTCCTATAAAGTCCACCTATGACCCACAGTTTGAGAACCACTGACAAGTGTAGTATTGTGAAGACATTGGTACCCTAGGCAAGTATACATGAAGGACTACGTATGTGTGCGTGGGCACGTACTGGTAGTCGGAGGTGCTGCCCTTCCTCTTGCGGGTGTAGTCCATGCCAGGCGTGCTGATAGAACTGGAGATGAGGTCGGTGGAGCTGGGAGACATGAAGTCAGTCATCGTAGACGAGATGTCCATCCTCTGGTCTGCCATCAGATCATCTGCAACAAAAAACATGGAGTGTAACGCCTGTAATGTCCTCACGGCCCTGAAGTCAGGGTGTGCAGGGTGGGAAACCCTGCCGCACAGTCCAGAATGAACACATGGTTCAAATAATGTTCCTTAATTCTTCACTGTTTGGTAGTCAGCTAGTAGGACAGACACAACTAATAACTATGTAAGGACCTAATGAATATACACTTTATATTACTGACATCATATAGCATCATAAGGGTTATGTACAAAAAAAAATTATTGCATAAAACCATTTTCATTTATTTAATTATGTCACTGTCTCATACCTCTATTAATAAATTATATGCTTTTTGGCTGAATTAAATAAGCATATATAATACATGTGGAAGTGAATACGTGAATGAGTGACATATGAAGACCCACTCACCGCAGATGTTCATCACAGCCTCTGTGTTAAAATCATCTCCTTCCATCCACTCTAGAGTCCTCGACTGTGCACGCGCGCGCCCCCACACACACACACACACACACACACACACACACACACTTACTTTACTTGCATACTTACTGGCATGTCGGCAATTCAAAATAATTGTGCGAAGATATTTTATTAAGCGGAAAGTATACATTAATGCAGTGGTTCCTAAAGTGGAAACCTTGACACCCTTTGTTAATGTCAAAGGTAATTTAGAAGCAGTGTTTCATAACCACTTTTTCACGTGACTCAAATAAAACGTTTTAGGATTACCCATGTTTAATATGTTATCATCCTGATCACACTATATTTGTGTAGAACAAAGAAGCTGTTCGTTGCTCACAACTTCTCCTGTGCACACGTATAGGGTCATAAGCTACGAACAACCTCACAAGTCAAAAGGTTTGAAGGCCACTACACTAAAATATGCACAGTTGCCACAGGAACCTTACACCAAAAATTGTGCCATCTTGGTCAACGGCATTGTGTGCTGGAAGAAAAAGGAAGTAACTAATGTCACGCTGGGCCATAACCGTTTCAGAAATTAAATAAATAAGACTGTGTGTGCGTTCCTCTACTTTAACCCACAGATCTAATCTAACAGACTCATGACAGTTGCTCAGCTGAATCTGACCCAGTTTTGCATGACCTAACTTCTGGAGACACTAATGATGAATCAAGTCACTGTATGCTTGCTTTAAGAGCAGTGCCTTCCAGTGAGTGCAAGTGTAACTTCATCCCCACCTCTGAGCCTGACTTCACATTAACATTTACATTTCATGACGTACATATGTATCGACCGGTCAAATCTACGTCAGCAAGGGTCTTGGAGTTTTTCAAATAAAGATGCCATGTAGAGCCATTTTCAACCCATAAAAATGGGAATTTTATCGATTTTAACACCAGCATTGATATGTCTTATCACAATTCAGTCCTATTATTTAGTTTACAGCTCAAAACACACATTTTAGAGTGCAGTTACTCTTTTAAAGTATTTTATAACTTACTAATTTATCAAATCAGACAAAGATGTGGGCACGTGTTAAATATAGTCATCATTTGTGAGCAGTAATATATATTGTGTTCCAATAGGCAAGCCTTTATAGGGTGTACTAACTGAACTTCTTTAACCACGGTAGTTTTGAGCAATGTGACGATATAAATGCGTCTATCATTCAAGTTTTGCTATGCCTTTTATACTGTGGCACACTCGATCAATGGCCAGGAGGGATTTTTGCTCTGTCATTCAACTGGCATTTTGTAGACACGCTAGCCAGAGGATCCCCAGGCCTATCATGATTTAGTCTCTGAACTTGGGAGAGAGTGTGTACCTGGATATGAAACTGAAACAGGCCTTCTGGTTTGGCTTGGAATGGTCAGGATCAGTCTGGTCTATGTCTTTTTCGTTTCAGAATCTAGCCTCCTCGGTTTGATAGGATCTGGATTTGTGGTCTTTGGAGTAACTGGTCTACCTGTATGGAAACATGGACTGGTTTTACTCAATAACCACAGCAAAGATTCTCTTTCAGATATGTGGGAGGGCAGAATAAAGACAACACTGGGATTTTACAAAAACCATACAGAATGCGCAATTCCATTATTCAAACAAATAAACATGTACAGGTTTATATACAAATCAACCAAGAGAAAAAAAAAATAAGTCGTCACAAAAAGTTTTCCACACATTTTCCATAGACAATAGAGCTAAACTTCATGTTTCACTGCATCCATGTTAACAACCAAAACTAAATCTGAACACTGGGCTTTTATATAAAGTCACTTTCATTAATGATCAACGTTTCTCTTATTTGCAAGATATATTTATGTGTGTACTTGGGGGCGTCTTTGGTGCTGCAAAAAAGGTGTTTGTTGCATGCCGTGACCCATTTCTAATGCTTCTTAGACTTAGACATCTCACGTTAGAAGACTTACAAAAAATTACCTGTTTTGCTACATAAATCGCAGACTAAAAATTTGGCCCTCGATAAAGCAGTTATTGAGAGTTTACGAAGCACATCATGGTCAGAAGAAGACAGAGCAATATTCTAACCAAGTTCCATCAGATTTTTTGAGACGTTTAAAAGTTCACATATTACCTCCCATTTATAGCTCTCTCTTCCTCCCAGGGAAGAGAGAGCTGACAGTTGTGATACAAAAGGCTAAGATTGGAACCCATTGTTAAAGTAATGCAGTATTATGTCAAGAAAGGCTCGAAAGCCGTTTTAGTGTGCCAGAGCTCTGGCTAGTAGAGGAAAACAACTATCATGAGTCATGACTGAACAGTGAAAGAAACTAGTGCCGAGTAGAAACTGGGTCAACTTGTCTCCCTGGTCTCAGACTGGCCAGGTTCCATTTCAACCATCACCTCTGCGACTTCCACAGGCAATCAACAGCTAATTTCCCTGATCTACCTTCTTCATCCTCCCAGGTCACACAGTAAGAAGGTAGACGGCTGTCCAACTTGTCAACTGCCTAAAACAGATGGTCAGTCAATTATGGAAGTTGCAAGTCACCAACTTCTGCCCCCTACCAAATGTCAACATTTAAGACGATCAGTTGTAATCGTCTGAAATGTTGGCTGTGAATGTTCCTAACTGGCCCTTGGACTGCCAAAGCCACATCTTCATTGTTATTATAAGCTTGGTGCATTAAACTGTTTTTAATACAATCTACTTTGTGGCCAACTGGAAGCTCATCGATGAGAATTACAACTCCTGGCAAAAATTATGGAATCACCACACTTAGAGGATGTGCATCCAGCTTTTTACTTTGTAGCAAATAAACAAAATCACAGATATGACACAAAACCATTTTTGTTTAATAACTGAAAATTTTTGGCTTCATGAAACATACCTCAAACAAATTAAATGCAACTATTTTAACTAATGGGATATTTTTGTCCAGCTCAAATAGAGGAAAAAAAAGAATCATGGAAACATGAACAAAAAACTAACAAAAATAACACAGGTAATGATTGCCATCTCCCCTGGTCCTTTACATGACATGCAACCCCATATTATAAATGTGTGGGGAAATTATTATGCCATTCCAATGTTTCATTAGAATGGCACCACACAAAAGTTCCAGAATCATCTCACTGGCCAATAAGATGATGACCATCCAATCATCCATACTATGATTGCTTCTCTTTAGCCCACTGTAACCTTGTTTTCCTCTGTTTAGGTGTCAGTGCTGCTTTTCTTTCGGCTTCCATGGTCTACTGGTATATTTTCTTTTTATAACCTTACCAACAAGCACTCTCTGTTAACTGCAAACTAATTTGTCTGACTTGTGTCTGGTATTTGTTTTAGAAATAAAAATTACAAGGCGATTCTTTTTTTTTTTTTCAACATTGAGTGATTCCATATTTTTTCCCCTTTACTTGATCTGGTAAAAAGTAAGCCATTAATTAAATTCATTTCATTTAATTTGTTTAAGGTATGTTTCATGAAGCCAAAATGTTCAGCAATTTTGTGTCATATCTTTGATTTGTTCATTTGCTGTGAAGTACAAAAGAAACTGGGTGAACATCCTTTAAGTGTGGTGATTCCATAATTTATTTGCGACGGCAATGCATGAAGATATCTTACACTAGCAATAACAACACGTAACTACCTGTCTTTTTATTTCAATACGAATAACTGCCATTAGAAAACCCCACAACATTATGTGATTACACTACTGCGGCGGTTGTGAAAGATTTATTAGACATCATTGCTTAACGTTAATGTTTTGAGAAAAATCGTGAATCCATAACAAAAAGGGAAGCTAAATACTGCTGTCGCTGAAAGCACTGCCACAGCAACCCCAAAGCCAAATACAACATTGTGATCAGATATAAAAACACTGCAGGATGGGTTGGTACATTTGCATTGCCAAAATCGTGTCATGTTTATAACCATCTATCTACAATTTGTCTCTAGCGGCAAGAGATAATCATTATGTCTGGTGCGTGTTCAGCATCCATGTTATTGTGTTGCATGCGTTTCATGAATGATGGAGGCTATGCCGTTATTGGTCTAGGAGGGTGGGTGCTTTTTAACAAATGGTGTACCATACATGCGGGCCTGTTTACATAGATTACTAGCATGGGTTAGCATTGCTGACTTATTCGATGGTGCCGCGTTTAGTTAGTTAAACAAGCCATACCACTGAGGCTTAATACATGTGATTTTAAACACGTAAATACTATGACATTGCCTGTAAAAATATGGGCGGTTAATACATTTTATTTATGATAATATTAAACGCAGTTGGCTAAAGCTAGCATGCGTGCTTAGTGAAGGAACGCAAACTGTCAAGAAAATGGACTTGGCCAAAGAGCCAATGTCCCTCCCCTGCTCTGCTCTGCTCTGCTCTGGAAAACACTGACATGACCACAGCACAGGAGGAACATCGACGTTTTCCGTAATGGCTAAAAGCACATAACCTCCGATCCGCGAAACAACCATAACTGGTAGAATTATCTTCGTTTTATACTTACATTAGATCCAAAGGGGTGGGTCCATCCATTGAAGCCAGTTAGGTAAAATGCGGTGGCAACCCCAGATTGTCAGAACTGTGACATAAACGTTTTTCAATCGGTGACCCAGTTTCTCTTCCCCGTCATGCTTGTCGGACCACTAACCTAGTTTTTTCAACCAATACGGTTTAGGAAACTGCCATAGGAACCCCCCCCGGCCAATTAGAAAACAGTTCACGCTAGAAAAATATGATGGGCATGCTAGTTGTCCAATTAGAACCTGGATGGAAGGGAACGCTTATTTAACTTACGCTCTCTCTTTCTATGTATGTGTGTGTGTGCGTGGTTACACAGTCATTTAATAGGTTATTAGGCATACTACTACACTAGCTGGCCTCATCCTAATTTCTGAAAAGTTTTGATTAATGTATGTAGAGATTGATTTATATGGACCTCGTTTTAAAGTGTTTGATTATGAAAACATGCATTATCCAAGGAGGTGAAGAATTCGTAAATTTTGAGTTCTATAGGTGTCCACACTGAGCCAATCATAAGAAATATAATGAATAATGAATGTGTCACTTGGATGAGTATCATAGAGGGTTTAACCACCCCTAGGAAGAGCTGTTCTCGGTAGGCTACTCATCCAGGCTTAGAAAACACTAGCGAGACATATGGACCGCTTTTTACATTGAATGGTGAATTGTTTTGGTTTTTGTGTTTTTTTTATTGCTATTGTCAAGTAATAGTTGTCTACTTCTACTTGAGTAGGGTAATTCATTACTTCTTCCACCTCTTATGGTATGTCATTTTTACCTATATTTAACAATCGCTTTATCAGGTTTTTGTGTGTGATTATTTTACAAATTCAATATTTGTATGTTGTTATATATTAGTCAGTGTTTTTTTTGTTATATATCGGTCAGTGTTTCCCTTGTGTGAATTTATTGGCAGCAAAACTTTCAGCAAGAGAACTATGGATTAAAACCATAGCTATAAAGAACTTTGTCACTAGATGGCAATGTTGAGTTATCTGAAAAATTCTTTGGTTGTTGGAGCGCAACGATTCCACAGTGTATGTTGTTGCTTTTTTGTAATGCTTAGCTCTCCCAAACATTACAAAAATAAGCCAAGTATGTCTCTCCATTTCACATTAAAAGATAAAATAATATATAACATATGTTAGGATATATCATATTTTATATAAAATCGCCGTTTAATACTATTTCGACAACTTTATTTGAGATCCTCCCAATCGCCATATTATCTAAAAGAGAAACGTAGCCTACAATGATATTATTTTCTTAATCTCTTAAATACATATTTTAAAACATTGTCATTCATTCTTATTCTACCAACCAATGTTCTTTCACGCTTTCTAAAAGATGTAGGCTACACACAGACTGGGCAGTGATAGTTTGAAATCTTGCGCACGCCCCCACAAGGTTATCACATGGCAGGTGATTGTTGAGTTTCGGGAGCGCGCACCACAGAGAGAATCGTCCGTCTCGGAGCTTTTCGATCAACGGACGACTACAATGAACTCTTTAATGTCCCTACACCGAATGTGACTGTTTGCATGTTATTAATATTTGCCTTCAGCAAGCTGAACTGAAACATTGGTGTAACAAAGTTCCAGAGAAGAAGACAAATATCGTAAGTATACGCGAATGACACTGTAGCAATACTAATCTCGAGTAGGTTAATCAAATATGTGGGCTGCTGGCCGATTTAAAAAATACAACACTTGGGTTTGTTAGAAAATGTAAAAGCCTATATAGTCTAGAAGCCTACCTGGTAGTTTAACTGAAGCCACTCTGAGGTATTTACATAGGTCAGCAGCAGCCTTTTCTGAGCGTGTCTAAACCCGAACCAGCATTATGATCGTAGCTGTCACGCCAAGTAAACCATGCTCATCTCAAGTTAGGATAGTTATTTATTGGTCAGACAAATCCGTTTACATAACAGTTTACACTTAGATTTGAAATAGAAGTGGAAGTTACAATGCCTCTGCCGTGAATAGCCGCCGTCGAATGGATACATGATGTTTATCTGCACTGACACATGCTGTGTAATTGCAGATCATCAATTTCTGACAGCATGAAAGATTGAGTAAGAGGGGAGTGCTGATATGCTAATGGTAGAATATCACGCCTAATGTGTGGCTCCCCTTGGCGTGATCATCTGCTGCATCCAACACACACACACACACACACACACACACACACACACACACACACATACACACTGAGTCAGGATTTTGGAGTCTGCTGGTTTAAGGATTAAGTTACAGGATTAAGTTACAGGATGGATCAGTAGATTTTGTCATGAAAAACATTTCCCATTAATAATATTATTATTATTAGGCGCAGTAGCAGTAACTATAGTTCACAACTGATATTCACCAGCACATGTAACAACATATTTAATAACACGCCCCTTTAGGAGACCAGGGGCCTGTGTATATTCACTCCAACGGGAGAAGAACATGATTGAGACCGATTATTTTGCCCCAAAGTAAATATGGGACCCATTTTCCACAGGCCACATATCTTCCTGACAGACAAGACCTGTCTGTCTCACAACACACTGTCTGTCCCAGCAACACACTGTCTGTCTCACAACACACTGTCTGTCCCAGCAACACACTGTCTGTCTCACAACACACTGTCTGTC
>JAOEHI010000021.1:26863-40465 GCA_025447815.1 Percopsis transmontana
GCGACGCCAAGTTGATGTAACTGTTAGCTTTAGCGGAAAAGACGCAACGACGTTTGCCATTTAAGAAAGTTAAAAACATAGAGATTTTTGCTCACGATTCATATTAATTTGGCTACTGCGTTCGTTGCTTAGCAGCTCCTCCGTTAGCTCCCGCCTCTATGGCGCATCTTTTCCGCGCCCGGCATTGAGCGCGACCACCAAACCTACGTCGTTATTTATGTTTCAAGCTAGATCCTATTGGCCAAATCACAACAGACAAGACAAATACACCACTTGCAGTATATTAAATATGCGTACCTGAAAAATAAATTGAGAGATGTCTTCCTGGTCAAAAACCTGACTGCCGGTGGTAACTAGAAACCGCGTGTTAGACGTCCTGAGCCGAGACTCGACAGAACAGGAAACGTGAAGGGTGGTCAGATATATACGCGAGCGTGACGTAACGTGTTTCCCCAGTTTTTAAAAAAACGTTTATTAACTTTATACGTGAATACAAAGGTAGGCCCATACACTCAATTTGCGATACAATTCTATAATAATATTTAATGGTTATATGGAATGGCGTTGGAAAAAATACTGCAAGATGGGCGTGGCCGGGTGCGTTCAGCAAACGTACATTAAAATTAACAGACATATTTTATCAATCTTCTGGATAGTGAGGCCAGTTAAAGACGGGATGGAGTCGAGTAGGATATTTCTGGCCACATTCGATAAGTGATTGTTGAAGCCCACTCAAAATAATGACCACCCAAATACAACCAGAGTGGGACACTGTTTGGCCAGGGCCATTTTCTCTTCTGCTAATGATTGTGCAGTTGGAGTTATGCGTGATAATAAGAGTCAAGGGGAGAAACAGATAAAGACAAACTGAGAAAAAGGTGCAATGTGAATCCATATACAGCACAGAACAACACAACAGGTGAGTGTTTGACCCTGGACATGTTTGACTTTGACATTTCGCTTTGAATGTGCGTGTGTGTGAGTAGGCTGTGTGTGCAATGTGCGCTGGAGCTATCGCAGCTGTGAAGAGTGGAACTTAACAGAAAAAAGGCCCATTTTCGCCATCTAGTGTTAGTACTGCTCTTTGCAGCAGGAAAAATAAACATCTAAATGGTTTGTTACCAAATCCATTTTACAGTAGACTAAATGACCAGTGCTTTCTTAGTCTTTAGTTAAAACTAAAGAAACGTCTTTCTTTTTCCTACATTTACTGCCTTAAACCTCAGGACAACTGAATTCAGTGCGACCCAAAAGCTTCATTCAGAGAAACAAGTCACTACTGTCGGCCTACAGAAAATTAAGTTGTGTGACTTGTTAGATAAATCAGACAGCTCATTAGCTGACTATTATTTATTTATATATATAGCTACTATATCAACCTAACTTCCCCACCCCACCCCTTCCAGGTGAATTGTTGGTCATGTTGTTTATAATAAACCCCATCTTCGTCTGGTAGAGCTGTCTCCCATCGTCAAGGGCCCATTTTCTCTCCACACACAGATCCACGCCTGTGAGAACAACAGACATCAGATATCAGAATATAACGAAAGCAATTCACACAAGAAACATTCTGTTGTATGTGCTGTTTTGATGCTAGTCCTAGAAAGCGATGAATATGCACTAATCACCATTCTACCTATTCCTTCATTGGACCCAGTGCATATTTATTCCCTTTGTAGTAGCGGGCCTACTGATTCTGCCTCGGCCCTCACCCATGCGGCTGGCAGTGGAGGCCCTCGACGCAGGGGCAGTGTTCCCCTGGCCCCTCCTGGTCCCATGCTAGCAGGTCCATCAGCAGATTGGGGTGGCTCTGGCAGGACTCCCCCAGCCCCGGCCTGGGGTTACAGACTGGAAACAACAGCTCTGTGGGAAGACGTACAGGGAGACGAGACAGAGGGAGGAGGAGGAAACATAGTGAAATGTATAGAGCAAGTTAAAGAAGCTATTTTAACTATAGGTCCAGGTGGGGAACAAATGATAGTAAAATAAATGAATAAACAAATTAATTGAAGGGGGAAAACTATCACATATAATGGCCTTGCCAAAGAGTCCATTATAACATGTGTTTGTGTGTGGCAGTGAAAGTGTCTGCAATTGTTTAGAAATATCTGTACATGTTTTTATGTGTGTGTTGGGAAATATTTAGCCAAATTGTATTTTTTATTTTGGTACATTTGATGACAGTAAGACTGGATTTGAGACTAAGCTATTTGAACTGTAACTAAGTAACTAAGTATATAAGTATAAATGCAGCAGAGATCTGACTCCCCCCCCCACCACCACCACCACCACCTACCCTGCCTAATTTTACAGTGCAACGCTCCAAACAGAGAGCACCACAGGGGCCCCAGTAACAAATGTGTGGAAGTGAACTGGATAGAAGTGTGTAGAAGTTACCACGCCACAAACCACAAACATACAGTATCTATACAGCCGGCCTTTCCCAGTTTCCCCCTACGCATGCATTTTAGAGCATACAACATAACCTGATAGAGCTCACCTCTCTGGAAGGCACAGCAGAGGTCTGGCCTGCAATCGCTCTGGAACTGACATATTGTTCCTTCAGTTCCCCTGGTGGTGTTGACTGTACACTGGCCCCACACGCACATCTCCTTTGAGCAGCACTCCTCATCCTTGGTGCACGGCTGCACAAACACATGCACAAACCTATGAGTTGTATAGACAAAAGCATGCACGAGTGCATGCCCACGAATGTGCACAGTATACAATCAGTATACAATACACCAATATGGGTTAGAAAATGCAAACCATATCTGTCGGTATACATGGCAGGCACTTGGAGTTGTCAATCTCATACAGGCAATATCTCAAGTCGCCACAGTCCTCATCCACCATGCACTCCTGGAAATACAACAAGGGGATGGAATTAAAATGTTCTTCTGGTTGTGTCAGGGTTCAGTAAACCTCACATGGTTTCTATAAAAAATCTTGACCACAGACATGAGGCTTACTGTGTTCGAATCTCAGTAACAATTGATACGACCAATTTTTTAAATTGGTTAAACCATAATGATTTATGGTGTAACTAATTTAAAAAATCTCTTATCTGTTGGAGAAACAGAAACATTAAATGTCTATTAAATAAAGGGCATGGAACATGGGCACATTCGCTGTGCAAAGTTGCACAACAAAATAAGATGCCATTAATGTTTTTGTCAGTCTAAAAAAAAAAAAGTCTGGTATATATTTAAAAGCGTGTTTTTAAATGAGTAGGCCTGACTAGGGACTTCTCTAGACAGTTAACCCACATTGAGGAACTTGACATCTGAGACACAGTCTGGCCTTTCCGTACCAGTCAGAGGAAACAGATGCTGCCAAAAGGTTTGTGAACTCAAAGCTTAACTTTTCTCCTTTTTGTAGGCTGCCTCCAGGGAGGCAAGACGGAAATGGAGCCAAGACAGCAGGCACCGCAGAGGCAGACTGGACAATATCAAAGTCGAAGAGTCCAAATCTTGGGAGGAAAATCTTTGAGGTCTTCAGTTGTCTTCAGAGACAATCATGGCCACTGAACCATGTCTGCTCCATGTCTCAACTGCTACTGGCAGTGGGGTTTATGTTCTAAATAGTTCCCCTGTGAACCCAGTGTGTGATGTGATTGTTTCCATGTTAATAGAAGAAGGCATAAACACTTGGAACAGACCACACCCATTCCCAATGCCCACATACACACATGCTGTTCAAACACACGCAATCCACTATGACATGTCTGGTCTAGACATGTGAGCTGTGTGCCCCTTCTCTCATAAAACCAGTCTGGCAACCATCTCCAGGAAAACATTATTTTCCGCACCAGTCTCTCTCACACTAATACTCGTAATACTGTCACCACATTCTCCTACAAAGGAAAACTTCTCAATGAAAGTGAGTTTAGAAAAAGGACACAGAAGGAATTTGTACCTATGTGTTTTTGATTAAGTATGGAAATGTACAATGTAGGGTTTTTTTCTGTTTCTTAGAGAAGATCACTGGGACCGACAGGGAGTCTGAAGTCTATACTCTGGTCCACAGTACCTACAATTATCCTAACAAATCCTAGATGCCTACAACACTTAGTTACGCATCTCCATTATCTGTAAAGTATAAAAGTAAAATACTATTTTCCCTTCTAGACACAAGAAAACAAGAAGCAGAAAGGAATTGTATGGCATACATTTTTTTCTGACCGAGGTAACTTTGGAAAAGTTAAAGCAGTGAAACAAAATAGCTATTTGCAAGAATTTCTCTATTTACTGTGTGTCCAGAGAGGGTGACATGCCTGTATATGTAGTCATTCCTTTTCCTGTGCAGCTTGCTTTTTCACTCGTTTCCCTACCACTGTTTTTTCCAGCAGTGCTCTCTATTAACGTAACCACAGGCTGTAAGGCTGCCAGGAAAGCAGAAAAGATCAAATACACAGCTGTAAAACCCCTAATAGTGGCAGGCATAATGGCCTTCAAATTACGTAGCTCTCCTGTTGGTTAAAACTATGAAAAGTATATAGTTGGTCAGTTTGTTGCAGGGATGATCTCATTCGTTATAAAATGTGCAGAGAGAATGCAGCCACTGTTTTAAAAAATATACCATCACAATGTCTCTTAAGGTGAGAATATTTTCTATATATGAAAAAATCGAATACGAATACCAAATGAAAGCAATTATGCTGGTAAAGAGTAAACTGTTTCCAATAAAATTTAAGACTCAAAAGTTCTTTAATAAGTCAGAGGACATTAACCTGTTTTTGATGGAAAATATGACAAGTTTAGGAAACAGGTTTATTATGACAAATGTACTCTTATAATAAAACTAAAAGTGTATTAAAGGGCCTATATAAGTAGGTTTTCATTGATAAACTTACATGATCCACAGTGTTCCATTCTTCAGTCCTTTCCTATAAAGGATGAAGAAAGACCATTATATTTATTTGATGTTCTAATCGTTTTTTAAGTTAAAAAACGATTCACTAACTTTCTGCACAGTATTCATGTAATTATTGTCGGTTCCTACCTGGTCGTGAGAGGTCTTGTTGTGGTACATAACATGCATGTCCAGTGGAGTTAGAGATGATTTGGCACTCTCAGTGGCTATCTATACTTATGTCACAAAAATAAGTCAGAAAACGTTACAAATCACAAGATATAGTCACTATGTGGTGTAATACAGCAGAAATGCCATATAATTTGCTTGTAATGTAGCCTACAGAAAAGGTAGCTGACCTGGTCCACTGCCTCTTCCAGTATATGCTGGGTGTCCTCCATCAACATCTCCACCTCTCGGAACATCTCATTGAGACTAACTGGACCCCGTTCCAGTGCGTCCCCGGATTCAATATCGGTCAATGGGCCACCGATTACAAGACACAAACCTAAAGACACCAGCCACGCGACTGATAGCATCGTGCGTGCAGCTGTGAACCCGGGCATTCTTCCTGGTTCTGAACCGGAGAGAACGAAAGAGAGGACCGTTAATCCGCTATCGGATGGAGTGGTGTGACGCAGGGAGAGCTCCTATGCGCACACATCTGGTTGTATTTTTTTTGGGAAATTTGAAGAGGGAGTGGGAGTTTAGAAAGAGAGTGAAATTAAACCCGAACGAATCAAGTTTAATAGTGTAGCAAAGGAATCTACAAACTACAATACATAAATGTCGAGCACTGGTCTAGCCTACTTGGTGATTTATAAATGTGCTTGAGAATATTGTCTATTGTCTAGCTAAATCTATTTAATCTTCCTGTAAATTCTAGGTCTATTTCATTTTCATGAAAAAACGTGGGTAGGCCTATCTGGCTATCCAATTACATTTCAATTACAAGGCTAAACATGCTGAGAATAACAGCAAAATAGCCTTTGTTTTTCATGAATGAAAATAATCCGTTACGAAATGCAAGATTAACTAGGCTATTAAGTAGTTTAACCTTTCACAATATTCAGCATACAGTAGCGAATGTAGGCTACAGTACGGCAGGAGCATACTTTTCTCTGCTAATGCCCTGTCAAATGTCTGTGATTGCAGCCCACTACCGGCAGATGGCCCTACATTCCCGTTTTTCATCTCGCTCGCTCGGTCCTGTAATTGAGATATCCCCGCAAAGGAGGTTAAAATTGATTCACTTTGAATCTCTTTGGTCAGAGAACACAACCCAAATAATTTCCTTTGTTAATGCCTTTCGTATTATCATGTCTACCAGGTCTATTAGGCTACACTGGCATACGTATTAAGGCATACGGATAATTTGGAGGTGTAGTATTATACATACATATGTATTATATGTATGACCATAAGGGGGAGCTGATATAGTCCACTCAAATTCAAAACTCGATGAACTTGAAAATCCGTCAATCTTAAGTTAACTTAAAAGTCTACTCGACATTCTTAATTTTTTCATTAGTGGTATGCAATCTTCCCAATGCTCCAGTTACCATAATTCCATAGCTAACCACCGTAGGGCGCATAATTTTGTTATGGATAGCGAACGCAATATACAACACTGCACTCGTCTCTCACGACATTCATTAGAAAACAGAACTGATGAGAGCGAATCCTTGCGTGTCCAAAGTTTGTCGTCGCTCGGGTTCCTATTGGACGTCACTCGTACGCTTGGAAGCACCGCCTTTTCCACGGAGCTGTAGCTTTATTCAGTTGGTGCGGTCTAGTCTACTACACGTAGGTCTACGTACACTGGACGGAGCAACTATCATGTGGCAGCAAATCGATAGCCAGGGTTATTGTAGTGTTTAATAGACTCCCGAGAATTGTGCATTAGTCCCGAAACACAACGTACGGTGGATAACGACTTAGGCCTACAGACCTCGGTGTGCAAGTTGTCATTTGGTGAGTTTTTTTTTTAATTGGCACTTAAGTGTAAGTGGCTGACAGCCGCAGTCATCTACCTCCGTAACGAGTGAGTGCACAAACCAACGGTTATCAGGAATGTTTCTTTGAAATTGTTCATATCTGACAACCCTCACAGTCTGCACTGATCATGTAAAAGTGCAACCGTAGCCTACTGCCTGTTTAATGCGTGTTAGATTATTTATAGACTACATGCTTGTAACATAAGAAACAAGTCGCTAACGCACTGTGATGTTTGTTTCTTACAAGTTTGGGACAGTTACCGGTTTCAGTGATGATGCAAATTAAATTCTAGTTGTATACATTTCTGTATATTATGAACCTTTCAGACCCAACTCGGATGTGTTGAGTGTGGCAGGTGGATTGGTGTCTCACAGACCTGAAATTCAATCAGCCGAGAAGAAACCCAGTTGTTGTGGACTAACATTAAGGGATAGCCTTCGCTTAATTTAAAATTGAGTAATATAATACCTTCTTCTTAATCGTGTTTATTGATAACAGTTGTTTATTATTGGACTTCCCCTTCTTATGTAAATCAGGATTACCTTTTTATAAGCAGAGTAGCATAGTGACTGTTAGGCAATCAGTGTTTTATGGCACCTTCCGTATCACACTCGAATATGGTTCATTCGTTTCTAGGGAATTGTACGTTATAGGAAGCATATCAGGCTACTGTATTTGCAAGCATCTCATAAAGTTGTATACGTCTCCGTGTGTGCTAGTAGCTTGGTCTGATTTAGGTGTTTGTGGGTTATGAAAGTCCAGAACCTTGGGAAATCCTTTAACGTAAAATGTTTTGCAAATG
Organism: Percopsis transmontana; assembly: GCA_025447815.1. NCBI lineage: Eukaryota > Metazoa > Chordata > Actinopteri > Percopsiformes > Percopsidae > Percopsis > Percopsis transmontana. Next base: position 34,518 of record JAOEHI010000021.1, read on the forward strand.
TAAGAATTGGAGTGGACTATTTAGAAGCTGACTTGAACTACTGGCTGCTGCTGTTTTTATAAGTGATTAGTGCCAAGCTATTTTAATCTCACTCCACATCTGAAACAGTGTTTCTTTTCCTGTTTTTCCTAGCTCATGATAAAGTGTTTCACTATGCAGGATCCTCATTAGCTTTTATCATTGTCGGATAAAATGGAATTAATCCTTTTTGACTGGAACTCCTATTGTTTCCTATTTTGTTCCACAAATATGTTTTTAAAATTATGTAATTGCCCCCAGCTCACCCTGATCTATCATGAACTGTGTTTGAAGCAGCTTCAGTTGTTTTCTTGTCTTTGTGGTCATTCTTCTGGCTGTGGGATAGGCCTCTTCATGTCTACAGACAAGACTGAAAATCATACAATGATAACATATAATTTACTATTGTCTCTTCATAATGTTGCACAGACAAGTATTACACAGGCTCTCTTCTGGGAATATGTGGTTGACTTACAAGGGGCTGTCTCTGTATATCAGTATGGAGGGGGAGGGGGAGGAGGACAAAAATACACCAGGGAGCTGAGTGTCACTGTCAATGGCCTACCAGATGGTCTACTGTCAGGCAAGAAAGGCCATTTCAAGCTCCAGTGTAGTGTGTTCTAAGATATAGTGGAGACCCATTTCAAACGGATCACCACTCGCAGTATGTAGCCTATTGTCTTCAACTTAAGGAAGATTTGGCTGCATTATATAATAATGACTCACAATTTATAATGTATCTACCCTATCACTAAGATACATGGACATTGTTAAGAGGACTGAACTTTGATATCTCAGATACAAGCCAAAGCCTTGGTTGATTTATACCGTAATGAAAAATATTTTACATTGATTTGTGACGACCTGCATGTGCAGTGATATACAGTACTGGAAACAAATGTACGTTGTTTGCTGATATAATACTGACCTGACTATACTTTGAACATACTGTACTGTATGAGGGTTTAGTGTCACAACTACAGGCAAGCAGTAGGTGTAATCCAACAACAAACTTCTACAGTACACGGTGTTAATGCTGTGAGGATTAGAGGTTTGATTTCAGCTGCACCAATCACACACTGTAATTCTGAATGTAACCATATGGTATTATTCAATTCAAGCTGTAGTCTGTATTATGGGAGGGTGAGAGCAGCCTGTCCAGACTTTATAAGCCTACAAGTTATCAGGAGAGCAGTTAAAAACTGACAAATTAGTATGATTTCAGTTATTTGGAACTCTTTGTCACCCAGACCTATTCAGTGTAGCTGGATTTTAAGCAGATTAAACCTGTTCTCGTCAGATTCCTCTTAAAAATACAGGGTTTTCATTATGAAATGTTACATAAATACAAATGATATCGGCCCCAAATGTGTGTAGAGTAGGCGCTGAATTGGTATGACTGACTTTTACATTCATATTCGTTTTATTGATTTTGGGAAATGTGCAGACCGCGTTCTACTTTACAACCTTTGCACCTCAGGTGGGGAATTCGCACCGTGTGTCTGGACAGACAGGCAAGATAACAAGACACAATAGTGTAAAACCATATACGCTTTATTGAGCCCCAGATCAGAGATATGCTCGTCTTTCTCTTCTCTTCTGATGCACTGGCGCTAAAAACATACCCCTGCTTATTGATAGTGGGACTGTTTACCTGAGGTATGTTCTGAATAGTGACTTCTTCGTGTGTGTGGGTGCAGTTTTGTTTCTAACACTCTTTAAAGGGAGGGTGAAGAGAGGAAAGCCCAGTGGTGTTTACCAATAAATGGGGATCCATTTACCTTTCGAGGCAGCTGGATTCGCAAAAACACAATCACGTGGGAAACCATCGTGCCAGGCTTCAAGTTCATGCGCTTGTTTAGACCAATCAGCTCCCTATGAGGAACTACTGGCAGCTACAGGCGAGGTTTCGGTGTGACGTTAGCCCATGATAGACGGTGATGGACAGATGGTTCAGCCAATCACCTGCCAAGTATTTTTGTAGCTGCCCTTTTCAATTTCTAAGGACGACTTCCAAGATGGTTCTGTGTAACAAACCATCTGGCACATCAGGTTAGGGATCCATAGGTGATCTCTGTGTTGAATATACTGTAAGTGTCTTGCTTATTGTGTTCCTTAACAAAGCCGTTTCGGAAATTAATAGTATTTCTGGCTGCCATGGAGAATGGAGTGTAGGACAAGTAGTAATTTCCATCTTTTAAAATAGAAAAGTAATAAAGGGGTTGTATTTACAGAGGGGAGGATGTTAAACACTGTTAAACACTTCTTATTTGCAATTCCTTTTCCATCACAGCCACATTGTGTTACGGGTAGTCATGGGAGTAAACATGCTTCTGGTTCAAAGAAAAACTGGTGTCTGTGACTCTTTGCCACTGCCCCTGGCAGGGGTAAATACTGCATAAAGCCCTATTCACATGTCCTGACTATCACATGCCTTGCTGGCTGTTACACCTCCAGGACCTGTTGCTGGAGCCATAATAAACCAGCCATAAACTGTTTTTGTTCTTCAGTTCAGGTTTTTTTAGTTTGGTTTGGTTTGATTGGACTTTGAAAATTTGAAAAGCAAAGTATTTGAAAAATATCTTTAGACTGTTATTTTGGATCTGTTTGGAAACCTAAAGGCTTTAAAAAGGCAGCGGTAGAAACAAAGGAGTAAATTTGCAACCCCCTACGTCAGTGTATGCAAATATCAGAAAGCACTGGAATCATCCCCGTAGACAAAATTCAAATGAATGGAAAATCACTTTGGATTTACTAACGGCAGTTGGAAAGCGAAAACAAAGCATGGCCAAGAGTACGGATAACGAAGCTAGCCTTTGCTCTCCTTATCGCTTCAAATAATAAAACTGTAGAAATCTTTTCCACAAAGCTGACCTTAGTGTTCTGTCTCCCTAGCATTGGTGTAGGATGGAGGATTTTGTCAACAGCAACTCCAGAAAGCTGTGAATGTTGGCCTCGGCACAGATTGATAGGTGTTCCCTTGTCAGTTGATTTGCCACTATTGCACTAATGGCTTTTTTGGTGGTTTAAAATCCGATCTGTCACTACAACAAATGCACTTTAAACAGGGAATATTACGGCTCCCCTTCACATTACTCAACCCAGCAAATTATCTGAAAACCCAGCTGTCCACTTTAGCCTTGATGTTATGCTGTGGTAAAGATTCATGCCGTTATCAATGTGGACACATATTATGTAGCTTCTGAGCTTATCTGTCTGGTGTGACACACCAGTCAGATGTTCAGCCTTGTGGGATGAACTTGTACAACAAGTGTGTTTGTATATTAGTTAATTGACAACAATTCCTTATGGTATCCCCAATTCCCCATGTACTGTACACAAAATTAGTCTGGTATGCAAAATAACATTAAGGCTGAGGAGTTGTCTGTAGGGCACTGCTTAGGCAAGTAGGGCACTGCTTAGGCAAGTAGGTCTTTCCCTCACGGACACCCATGCACACATGTGCGCCAACACCCAGGTTTAGTGTAAAACATCAACATGGGAGTAACATTTTTTTAACGTTTTGCTGCTTCCTACAGTTTATCAGCAGGGTTAAGCATGGGTGTTCCCTTCTGATGTACTCTAAAGATATTCTCTACATAGGCCTCAGAGAATGCCATAAGCATAGTTTGGTGATAGTGCCTGGTTTGTGTTTGCTGTTTATTGATGTTGTCAACTTGAATGGGAAAGAGAACCATATCAAGGAGAAATAGGGTAGGTACAATGGCAATGCTACGTTCTGGCAGGAATTTGTGTATCACACCTAGAGACCATATTGTAGAAACTCAATGAGAGGCTTTCATGAATGGGCAGCAGGATGAATGATTGTTGTATGACCTCAATCAGCTATTGATTGACAGACAGACTTTTTAATAAAAGCTTCAGATTGTAGCTTTATGAATTTTTGTATAAAGTTAACAGCCCCAGGTTCATTGGAGGAGCCTTTTGTGATCTCAGTTATAGTAAGGTAATGTGAATTTCTTTGTGCATAATTTCAAGGTATACATTTTGTCGTTCAATCTTCAAGATTATTTTGTAATGAGTGACATTGGCAATACTACAACCCTAACATACAGTTTATCTGAAGACTCTGGCAACTGAACAGTTTCAAAGGGGAGGCACTTTTGTCAGGAATCCCAGTGGGTCACAGGGTCCAGACTAGAAAGATGGACTTCTCTAGATGCCCTACTTCATAATGGGAGACATTACAGACAAGGGGGTGGGGGGAAAATAGAAGGAGTTGTTTTCCTTGGGAAATTACCCTGGAATTTTTGGAGGGGTTTTAAATTTAGTAATCTGCTGTATTCAAACAACTTCAAGGAGAAGCCAACATTGGTATAATATGTCTTCAGCGAGACTATTGAATTGCATAGTCTAGTATAATAAATGAAATAACTTTTGAGATGCGTGTTATAAAAGGCTATAAAAGACTGCTCTGGTGGTGTGCTACAGAAACGGCTCATGTATGGCCTTATGCTTGTTTTGTTGTCGTCTAATCGCTGTCATGCTATCTCCCACACGCGCGCACTCACTCATTTACATTACTTTAAAAAAAGAAAATGTTTGAACTTTAAAGAAAAAGTTTGAACTGTTTTGGACAAGAAGGAAATGTCTTACATATATGTATGTGGTACAAACTTTAGTTCATAATGCATGCTAAGAAAAGCCATACTACCTCATACACAGATATCTCTCTCGCATGCAGACACACACTGCCCTCACAATACTATATATAGTATTGTGTATATAACAACAAAACACTCAATTTGAATATAGTATACACAATACTATATATAGTATTGTGTATACTATATTCAAATTGAGTGTTTTGTTGTTGTTTTTTACAGTTGAGTATTAACAGTTGGAACAAGAGTTGGTCAGTAGTTCACTGACCTACCGTCTCATTTCTCATCTCATCTCATCTGAGGTTGGTGCTAGAACTGTGTGACTATGTCGGTTGTCCATCCTGTTTCCAGCAACATGACTTCCTTTCTTGTCCCTTGGCGATAATTCCATGTTTAAAATGAGGTGTGCGTCTTTGGCTTCTAATGAGGACACAGCCTTAAATCTGCATATGTGCCTTGCAGTTGAGGGATATGTCCTACTGAGTTTGGTGACACATCCTTTACAGCAAAGTATTTAGATCTAATTCTAGGCTGCAGATATGTTTGGGATGTGGAATGTTGGCTGGGCTCTGTCTGCCTTAGCACTGATATGGCTAACTGTTAGATATAATGATACTATCTTCTCATTTGGTGAAAGAATTGAAGACAATAGAAAGGGTTGGATTAGAATCTACAACAAGCGACCTTTCATTTATATTCACATATTTTGGTATCTTAATATAAGAAAATACGTCCAATGTTGTTATAAGGACAGTCATTACATTCATGTTATATGAAGTTTCATCAACGGGGAGAGGAAAGAAAATGAGAAAAAATATGGTAGTGTGCTAGCTATCTGCATTCTTTCTGACATAGCTGTGGCTTCTCAACAACCAGAATCATTATGTTGCATTACACTCAAAAGAAACCCCTGAAAGTTAAATGGGGCCAGGATAGTGTAGTGGTCTAGGTGTTGGACTCCCAGCCAGAAGATCGTGGGTTCGAGCCCCTACCTCTAAGCATCCTTGAGCAAGATGCCAAACCCCTGTCTGCTCCATATAATACCAGAATGTAATTGTAAGTCGCTTTGGATAAAAACCAAATTGCCTAATTGTAAATGATAGACATGAGACATCCTTGCATTTCAAACATAATCTCAGGTCTATAACCTCTTAATTTACAACTCTGACTAGGGAGCTGGAACAATACTCTAGCAATATATTTATCAAGGAGAATATTCCCGCATATGTGTCTGTTTTCTTTGTTTGCGTATATACACTCACCTAAAGGATTATTAGGAACACCATACTAATACTGTGTTTGACC
>JAOEHI010000021.1:40565-78819 GCA_025447815.1 Percopsis transmontana
TATATATATACAGTATATATTGTTTTTCAATGTCTAAGTCAATGGAAAATTATATATATGAACAATATATAAGCAATCTATTTAACTCAGAGGTGGATTAACACCAGTTACAGGTATTAAATCAAACTTCAAGATGTTTTCTCCAGCCGGCCTAAAAACCCTTGCTAAGGACCCAAAAACCCTTGCTAACATTTTGCTTCATTAAACTTTAGTCTGCTTGAGGGATCCAAGATTGCTCGGACATCACACTGTTGGTCTAGGTGTTGGACTCCCACCCGGAAGGTCATGGGTTCGAGACCCAGATTGGGCCTACCTGTAAGCATCATTGAGCCAGATGCCTAATCCCTACCTGCTCCATGTAATTGTAAGTCGCTTAGGATAAAAGCTAAATGACCTAATTGTAATTTACATTTTGGTTAATATCTCAGGCTCTGTATGGAAGTTTTAATAATGTATGATATAAATGATATAAATAATTTTTTCCACTTGTCCTGAATCAAATATATCTATTTTTTATTCTCTGGTTTTCTGCTTTGCCAGCATGTACCAGTGTTGTGCTTGGTCTAACATAACAGTGAGTTGGGGGGGGATTTCCGTTACAGTTTTCTCTTGGTCACTGTGTGTGTGTGTGTGTGTGTGTGTGTGTGTGTGGAGGGCATGTGTGTGTGTGCGCGTGTGTGCACAGTAACAACTTGTGTAGAAGAGAGAGAAAAAGAGAATGAATATCTGTTAAACTCTATATCAGCCCCTTCCCTCTGTCACATGGGACAATGGGACAAATGGATGAATGGGACAAATGACTGCAATGACCATTGCAGTCTACATTGTTGTGTTATTGTGTCATTGTGTTTCTGGCACAGCCAAAATATCATATACACTATATATATATATATATATATTAGTATTTTTTTAATATATCGCCCATATTTGGTACTGCAAACTGACAGCTTTTGTTTGAAAACAATTGTGGATGGGATGTGTGGGGGAAGGGGGGGCAATTTGTGGGCGACAGTATGCTTGCTTCCGTGCTGAGGAGAACGCAGAGCTCTCGAAGAGAGGTTTTAGTAGCGATGAAAAGGTGGCTTTATTTCTTCTCCAAATGTAAGTAAAATACTTCTAATCTACTGCACCATTTAGAGTGTTTGGTTATACACATTTGTGAGTAGCTAGGGAACGTGGTGCTCACGAGACTAAATGCACATGTTCTGGAGCACCATAGTCACACAAAGTTTTCAGGTGAGAGAAGAGTTGGGCACGTTCTCGCAGTTGAAACCAAAACAACAGTGTTTCTGTAACTTCCGCAGCAATAATCTGTGACTGTAAACAAGTCACAAGACTGGCCCAGTCACTATTCTGCAGTCTTGACTTGGTAGAGCAAAACATCTGTACAGAGATGGCACAAAGGGGGGTTCTTACAACGTTGCACAGCAGGGTAGCTGCATCTCCATTGTTGAGGAAATGGCTCATGAAAACAGAGGATGCTTTAGAGATAGGCCCAGTGTGCAACCTTGACAAACACAGTACACGAGTTCTCTCTATTAGAATGCAGCATTTCTCATCAACATCCTGCTAGGAGTCAGGGACAGCATGTTCCTGTGATCAAAGAACACCCTCGTTCTGCAATTCGAGCGACACCACAACACCACAAATGGCTTAGTGCCCATCGATTGGAAGGCTCAATGAGAGGGTAAATTCATGTCTTTGTTTGTTCCCTCAAAGTATCTTTTCTTCGTTCCTCAGGAGAGACGCTAATTTTATTTTCGGTCTTTCCCATACTGGGACAGCTTGCATTCAATGTTCATTATCTCATTAAGGGTTGAATGAGGTGAACCGAGCCTCCCTGAATATTGTGACAGACTGGCTAATAAGTAGGCTACATTTTCACTGGCATGGCAAAACACGGTAACTCAGTGGCTGAGTGCTGGCAGATACAGCAATGACTCTCTCTCATGCGCGGGAGGGTTAAAAGCAGCTGAGGCAGCGCCGGGGACGTGTCCCGCTCTCGGTGTGTGAATAATGGATTCAGAATTGCTTAAGCTTCCTTTCTGTTTTCAGGGATGACATGGACCTGAACTGTACTATGGCTGTAAGGGATACAGTGTAAAACGGATTGGAGCCTTGTTGAAACTAATTGGTCACACTTCCCTGGTCATGTGAGGCACCGTATCCTACAGGGGGAGAAGAAAGTGTAATTTTGTAATAAAAATGGGACAAACTTTATTATTATTATTGTCAAAGGCTAATCACTTTTACTTATGTTTTTCATCCAATTTGCTATAGCCAACCCATAGTATCCTATCCTATTTTATGTCTATTTGTCTTCTATAACCCTATAACTTTTTGTGACTTGGCATTTGTATTATTGTTTAACATTAATTTTGTTTAGCTTGCATAGTGACACCACCAGCGACAGCAATGTGTAAATTAGTAAATTTACACTATGTAGAGTATACTGTTTCTCTCGTGCGAAGCTTCCGTCTCGCGTTACCTCGCGTAAATAATGAACGAAGCTTCGCAAGCGCCAGGAGGCAAAACACAGCCCAGTATCCCCTGAGGAGGGAACTGTGGCAGGACTGTGGACTGTGTCATGGCCCTCAGAACCACGTCCCACGGCGACCTGCAGGCCTTGTCTGCCTCCTCGGTTGGGGCGTCTGCGCCGTTGGGCGGCGGCCTGTACAAGTCTCTTTCCGTGAGCAGCGGCCATTTGAACGGAGCGGGCCGGTTCGGGAGGGCAAGGGGGGGAGCAGAGGAGGTGAAAGGTCTCTCCAGGCCCTGCAGGAGGCCTGTCCGGTTGGTCCGACCCGTCAGCGCCACCGGCAGCAGCGGGACCTTCCTCCAGATCAACCACCTGCAAGGAGAGCTGGTCCGTAAGAGGAAGGTAGGTGTGTAGGCTAGACTATATATGCGTCCTCATATATCACAGAACTAATGACCCACTAATTCCCATTTATGTCAACATCCATTGATGTAAGTAAATTATGATCTTAGTGATTATTATCTTCTTCTGTTGTATTTATGTAAGTGTCACATCATTACTACCATAAACATGGGAACGGATAGATCAAAGACTCAGGTCACACTGGACCCCTAGTGGGCAAGGACACACATTACACAGGACAAGCCCCTAAATTAACAAGGACTGGAAAAGAAATACAACCTGCACTGTTTGTTACAGTTCCATCCATCCATCTATGGATGGCATAAGAAGTCTTAAGTGTTTGCAATTACATTTCCCTTCTGATGTCTCTCAGGAGTGTGAGGACCTCAAGAAAGAAAACAAGTATTTGTCAAATGAGATCCACATGGAGCGGATTGTGATGCGAACAGAGAACGAACTGGCCATGAGGAATCTGAGGAACCTCAACTACGAGCTGCAGGCGGAGGTCAAAGAGGTACAGTAGGAGCGAAGGTCCAAACAGCTTCAACCTGTGGCCTTCACACTTCCTCATCGCTTGACTTTGATGACTTCATGTTTAATCATGTTTTCCGTGCAGCCTTGTCTGGTTAGACTCTTAAACTCAGGTTTGAAAGAAAGAGCTATGATGTAAGATTGTCAAGGTCAGCAAACAGTATATACTCGAAAGAGTACAGTATATACTGTGTTTATATACAAGAACCAATGGTAGAGAAGTTGTCAGTTGTCCAGCCCTCACAGGTGCAAAAAAACTGATTTAGGGAGCTGTCAATCAAGCAAGGTCTTGACATGCCCACACAGTCCTGAGAAGAGGTCTGATCAGCCACAACGTGTTTTTTTCTTCTTTCTTCTCCTTTCTTGTTTTTCAATGCTTCTTTTTTTGGGTTGCATTTCAATAACCACTTATTTACAACTGAGGAAATAAAAATGTGAGATTTGAGATCATAATTCTACATATAAATGTGACTTTATTGACCTAACTTTATTCTACCTGATTGGGAATGCAAAAAGGCTCTGCTTAATAAATCACTAGTCACTAGAAACATTGGAATGCCTCTACTGTTTTCTGTCACGGTCCCCTTTTCTCTGCCTCTCTCCCTCATTTTCTCTTTGTCCTTTACTATTTGTTTCATGACCCACCGTTTATGTGTGTTTCAAGTATCTCTCTCTCTCTCTTTACCTACCCTCCCCCTCCTCATAGCTGAAGCAGAAGATGTACCAGAGCCAGCAGAGGGCGACGTTGTGCTCGCGAACTGCAGACCAGGCGAACAGCGAGCGGTCAGAGGCGGAGAAGAGCCGGGCTGTGGCGGAAGCCCACGCTCTGGGCTGCCAGCGGGACAGGGACAAGGCCGAAGCAGACAGGAGCTTTATGAGTGAGGAACAGCAGCTGCTGAAGAAAGAGGTACAGAAACACCAAAGTGACCCACATGCTAGCTGAGCTATGAGTTACACAGACCGCTTATAAAAGGCAGGTTTTAGTGCAGACTAGTACTACATGTAACTGAATACTCTAATCGTCTCAACTATTATTTAGAAATATGATTTAAAGAGACCTAATGAAGCTACAGAATAAATGAATAAAGGCTCACGTTGTTTTTATGTAAGGCACAATTTGAATGGTAAAACATTAATAAAAGGCAGATGATATTTTGGTTTCCATTAGAGATATCCCACAATCCCACAGATAGGACTGATGAATTTGACCTTACATAAAGTGAGCTTCCATCCTCCCCAGCTGGCGGACGTGCAGTTGTCGCTGGCCCTGGCAGAGAAGAATTACTTTGAGACCCAGCTGAAACTGGACCGGGTGTCTGGAGAGAAGAAGGCCCTGCTGGAGGAGAACGGCGCAGCACAGGGAGAGAGGGACACCCTCAGACTCAAGCTGAGGCAGCTGACAGAGGAAAACGTCCAGTTGCAGGAGAAGTGAGTGGATGCATGATGCATTGCTCTGCTGTGTTGTTGTAGCAGCCCCCAGATCAGACCTCTGATTTTCAAACCAAAACAACACTGGTTTTAACCACAAGCGGAATGCCATACACAGGTCAAGGAGTGTCCCTTTAAGCAGAAATGGTTGAGGAGAAGTTGCCTGTTGTGTAGAATGATCAGAATGTTAAAAAACAAAAGGGTTTAAAGATTACATCCCCACCAACTGCCAGTGTGTATATACTGTAAGGGGCTTGCTTACAGACCCCTTTTATTTTGAGGACTGTGGCTCAATTAGTTATAAAAACCATTACTTTCTCTATTTAGGATCTATTAAGGCTCCAATCTTCAGTGCTGCACATTGCTGAGGTTCAGACAGTTAACAGCACTGAAGATTTCTCAAAGTACAGTCAAATTATGAAGTATTATTACAAGTATTAAGGAGCAGGTAAGGGTTAAGCATCTTGTTCAAGGATGCTTACAGGCTTGTTGGGGTATTGAACCCACAACCTTTCGGGTGGGAGTCGACCCTAACCACTCGACTACCCTGTCCCCGCCTGCTTTACCAAAAGAGGTGACTCCATACTTAATACTAGCCTTGTCCATGCAGAGAGGAGAACTCCAGGCGCATGGCCGCGGTGGCGGAGGAGCACAGCGACAAGGCCAGTCAGAACCTGCGGGAGGCCGAGCAGGAGAGGCGTTTGGCGGAAAAGGAGCGTCAGGACCGCACAGCGGAGTGCCTCAGCTGGAGGGAGAAGTACCAGACCGTGGCGGACATGTTCAGAGCCCAGGAGGACCTGAAGGCTCAGAGGCAGAACAAAGCTGTGAGGAAGCCTCTCTGAATTTCGTCTTGGCTCTATTCAGGTGTCTATTAGTATTAGCATTTAGCATTAAGGAGGTTAGCAGTGCCACCAACCTGTTTCTTTCAAAGCAGAAAATAATGACTTCTGAAAAAGAAAATTGGCATGTCTAAAAGTTGCATGCCGTGTTTCACAAGCCTGTCTATTTAATTCTCTGGCTGTTTAACCATCGCGAAAGTGAACTTTAAAAAACTGGAAAAATGCATAGTAGAGATTGATCTACAGTTACAGTTACACCATTTAGCAGACGCTTTTATTCAAAGCGACTTACAATTACATGGTACTATTACATGGAGCAGGTCGGGGTTAGGCATCTTGCTCAAGGATGCTTACAGGTAGGCCACCTCTGGGGCTCGAACCCACGACCTTACGGTTGGGAGTCGAACACCTAGACTATCCTGCCCCTGATCTATAAATTTTACAGATCGATATCGAATCAGATTAATTTAATGATTAATCGATTTATTGCACACCTATGAATTACCACTGGTTGAAATATTATGTCACTGTTTTTCAGTGCCAAGCAAACATCAAGAGCTACTTCCTCTGCATGACTGAAAGTGATCAGAGGGTTAAGATTCTTAAGAATCCAGACGGCACACCAAGAAATTTCACGGTGAGAATTGCAAAAGTGTTTACACTCTTGGTTCCAAGAGAACATGTTGGTTCTCTTAGAGCCAATATGTAAGAGCAGTGTCCCAAAATAGCCAGGTGAATTTAATTTTGGCTCTATTTTTTTCATGGTTCTTTGAGTGGTGTCAACTTTAAACTAAATAGTGCTTCAGCAGGGCTCCCTGTTGACTGTGCACATTTCAGACAGCAGTAACGTATGTATTTTATATTTGTCCATTGATTTGATTGTGCTCAGGAAGGAGATCCTGTATACATCTCAACCCCTGAACCTGGTCCGGAAGAGCCCGAAAGGAGTTCCTCTAGGTTTGTCTTAATAGGGTTTAGCAAGGCATTAACATTTAAAGAGGAGTCCACCACCTTGAAATAACATCTACTCAGTGAAAAGAAATGCACTTCGCTATCGTTCACTTTGGTCCCATTCATCAGATTTCCTCATGTCATTTCCTTTTGTGTTTCAGAACAATGCTCAGGGTGTCAGCACCCCAAATGGGCAAGGACCCCGGCCCGTCTCACTTCGGTGAACTGCCAGTCGCGGGAGGGGAGCGTCCTGACTCAGCCCCTCCGCGCAGAAGCAGGAAGGTGGTGGAATACTTCTGGATCCCGACAGATGAAGAATGAGCCGCAAGAACCACAGAGCTGTTAGATTAAACCATTAACCAGTACTCTTATCAGAGACAGATGGCAGTAGAATGTGGATGTAGGAAATATAACTGGGTTGTAACAAATTACAGAAGATTGTGAAACTGTAGGCTACTGCCGAGTGCGTAACAGGGGTGGCTATACATTACAAGACACTTGCTACAGTGGAAGAGCTTACTGGCCAACGTATTCTGCAAGTTATCTACTGAAAGGGACATGAAATCGAACCCGTTTCATTGCACTCTTACAATAAAAACACTTCCATCCTCATGCCAGCCCTAACTCCCAAGGTCAGACAAGCATCTCCAGTTAGTTTCATGTCCCGTCAAAAATTGCCTTTTTGAAAGGTTCTCTCCCTTCAAACACTGTTTCAATTGGCGTTACACCCCAACATGCCCTAACTTGATTGGCTCTGGCACAATGGGGGGCCAACCCGACTGAAATTATTGTACAAATCCAGCCAGAGGGGAATTTTGTCTAAATTACATTATTAAATAGTGCAGTCATTAAAGTTCCCTTCAGAATACACAACAAGAACACTTAATAGTTACAATAGGACCTTTAAAAAAGGAATAGGAAGTTGCAGAAAATATCTTTGGGCAAATAAAGGCCAAAAAGCAAGTGGTCAGTGCTCATGTAAGGAATTTTATTGACATTAAAGCAAGAGAGGTGTACAATTTCTTATTACCTCATATCATGATCCAAAGCCAGGCAAAGCGGTCGGTTGGGCCAGGTTCTATGCTTTTAATTTTTCATCTTTAGTGATCAGTGGGACATGCCCTTGGTTCAGACGAGGGGAATGAGAAATACATTATTTTGTCAATTTAAAAAGACAGGATAAAAGTCAGTCATTTCTTTTTACTAGTGTTCAAAATAACCAGGGAACATTTCACAGTCACCACCTTAGAGGTTTGTTATGCAAACAGAATGCATTAAAGTTGATTAAAAAGTGCCTTTAAGCTCTTAAATAAACACTTGTAAACCACGTGAAGCTTCATTGGAAAGTCTGCTTCAATTAATTTATTGTGCAATTAGGCCAGGACTAAATCAAAAATATTTCTGCATTTGTTTGGGCTCAAGGTTTTCAGTTCTGTTTATCCGAGCACACACACTCCATCAAGAACACAAAGCCCATCTAACTAAGAGGTAGAAACACAGGCAGTGTTGAAATATTACGGCGGCACACTTAAGATTACAGTAAAAGATATTGTAACGTTTGAGAAAAGAGAATCAGAGGGGAATGGGGGTTAAACAGCCGCAATTCATTCTAAGAGGAAATGGGTTTTAGTGGGACATAAGTTGACAGAACATAGACCAATTCATTAGCGTTATGCCAACTTACGCTTCTCTTTCGGATTTTCAGAAACAAAGACTCTTATTCTAATGTCAAAACAAACGTGTAGGATTTTCACTGCAGTCAGTCACAAGCAATAGCTACTAAAGCACTTCTGTTCATAAGCCCACATGAACTGGTGTGTTCAGATCTGCTACGAAGCATCATGTCAGTGCGATAGAAGGGTCGTTTGGTAGTTCAACCAAAAAGCAGAGCACAGAGAGCAAGGTACAGCCTTAGCATCCGCCAATGACCTGCCTGGGGAAAGAATCCTACACACTTCTTACAGTTGCAGTGCCGTTATAGGAAAACAGCTTTAAGTGTGAAGGCGCATACACATGCAATACAATGAAGAAAAAACAAAAAACAAACAGTTACAGTCAAAGCAAACAAAACATAGTTGAGCCAGTCCAGACTTCAAAATTGATAGCCAATCTGGACTTGGACTCAGACTAACCACCCATTAAACAGATTAAATCCTGCTTCTCAGTCGTATAGGCCTGGGTGGCAACACGCTACGTACATGCTGCGTACATGCTGCGTACATGCTGCGTGGTGCAGGAGCAGCACGTGTGCTAGTGGTTAAATCAAGCATGGAGTTTAACAGAAGGGGCGGGAGGCGATGACAGGTAGATAAGGTGGTACAGGGGTCTCCTTCTGGTTGGTTGGTTCAGTCAGCCTCCTCCTCAGACTCCTCCTCCTCTGCCGTCTCCAGCCAGGTCAGCCATTGGTTGACCTGATGAGGGGGAGCGTGAAACGTCAGTTCATCCCTTTGTACATGCTACCTTTGATGGACAAACCAGGTCCAGAAAGAAAAATCCCTAACCAGGCATTTGCTCCACCCATGCACTACCACAGCTCTCAAGCAGGGAAAAGGAACTGACAGGTAAAATCAAGTTCAGTACGTGGCTGGACCCGACGGCTGATTAGGGTTTTAACTTATTGGACTGTCCACCTCTGTAAAAAAAAAAAAAAAAAAGGAATAAGCAGAACACGCAATACCTGGAATAAAGCTTTTCCTTTGCCAGGAAACTCTTGGGTGATGTCTTCTTTCCATGCAAGGAAGGCCTCTTCTTCAATGATCTCCATGTCGTAGAAGTTAACAAAGTAGCGCAGCAGCATGCCTAGGGGAGGGAGGGAGAATAGCAATGCAGAGGGATTTTATACAGCAGTGGAACAAAGCTGTTTTTCACAGATTTCACATTAAATGCAAATCGTTACTGCCACATCTTTTCATAAACTGCACACCTGACCCCGCCCCCGTTAGATTAGTCCAGGGGGCTAGAGGTGGAAGTCAAACGTGACAGGTTAAGGGGGCGGTGGCGTACCTTTGGGGAAGCCACTGGCGTTGCAGTGCACCTGCAGGGCGTACAGGGCGCTGACCTGCAGCTGCGTGTGGTCGTGCAGGAACTTCTGCATGACGGGCTTGAAGGCCAGCAGCAGATGCTTCTCCTGATCCAGCTGCTCCTTGGAGGGGGCGGACAGCTGATCGTCACCCTCCACCACACACAGCTCCTGGGAGATGTACTGGAGGAAGCTGGTCAGGAGGAGACAGAGGAAGGGGGCGTCAGTCGAGACTCATCCAGCCTGAACTAGCGGGCCAGGGGTCTCTGGGAGGGTGTCGGTTTAAGTCAGTGGTTCTCAAACATACCCCATTGGATTGGATAGTCTTTTGTCCCTGAGGGGTAATTTGGTTTACTAGCAGTGGCCAACACATCCAATACGCATCATAAAATAAATACATAAATACATGTAACATACAGTAGATCGTGAGGTCATAATAGAGTTGCAAGCAATGAACCACTTTCTCCAATAACCACAATACAACAGCATAAAAATACACGTCACCTAATATTTACATTGAAACCCAAGGTTGGGGACCCACTGGGCGAGATTGTGAAAGCTGAAACCAGAACGTCAATGAGCCCACAGAAATCCATCTGCCATGGCCCACCTGGTCATGAGAATGTTGACGAAGCCCTTGTCCATGTGAAGCTTGGGGGAGATGTTGTCCTTGATCCACTTGTAGATGGACTGGGGAGAGGGGTCTGCCTTGATCTGTTTTAGCAGCTCCTTCTCCAGCTTCAGCAGGGGGAACAGGAAGCTCAGGCCCTTTCCCTCCAGGATCTCCAGCATGCGGTCCTTGTTCTGGTCGATTTCTAGCAGGCAAGAATCCGGAAACTGTCAGAATGCACATTGGTCATTTGCACAACACATTAGATTCTACTTACAAATATGTACATAAACAATTACCATCGAGGGTAAAACCAGTGCCCCTCTGTACTCCTCCCCCTACAGCACTCCCTGTTCTCTAACAATATAATTATGTTTCAAAGTGAGCAGGGGCAGAAATACTTTTAGAGTACAAACGGCATACGTAGACACTATACATGGCTGAAAGTAGGTAGGCAACCGAACACTGCACCAATGTGTGCTGCAAACCAAAAAGGCATTAATAGGACTACATCCCTCCTTTGCTGGTAAAACAGTCCCGACTCTTCTGGGAAGGCTTTCCACTACATTTTGGAAACATGGCTGCAGGGATTTGCTCCCATTTTGAAACAAGAGCATCAGTGAGGTTAGGCACTGCTGTTGTGCATTGGGCCAGTCTGGATCTTGGTAGCGTTTTTTATTTTTTAAACGTGCAACACACTGCATCCCTCGCTGGTCCCGTTCTGTGCGACTTGGTCCACAGTATTGTAGCATTACCTTGGCATAACTGTCAGGAAGTGACAGAAGGCTGTGAAGCCCGGTACGTACCAGGAAGCATCTTCTGCATGTTGACCTTGCTCTGCTGGAAGAGGTCTGTGAGCCACTCCCGGTCCTTGAGCTTGGCCGCCTGCTGCAGGCACAGCAGGAAGAGGGGGAAGTGGGTGCCGTTCTCCAGGGGATGGGCCAGCTCCGCAACGCTCACCAGCTCGGCGATGACGGCCCGTGCCGCAAACTGGGCCAGGTAGGACTTGACCAGGGGCACGTCCACCTCAATCTTGGGGCACTGGTCCAGAACGTTTAGGAATGCCTGCAGGCACACAGACAAGGACATCAGTGAGTAGACTAATAGCCACTGATTCAATAGCTAAAAGAATGAATCAACTGGATCAAGTTACAGGTTCTTCACCATTCAATTGTCTGTAGTAGTGAAATATTCTGTGTTCTCTAGCCTAGCGGACTTGGCTCATTTTGAGGAGTCAGTTGCAGCCTGCGTGACAGATGCTACATGACATGTTAATGACAAGTTAGCCAGCACGGTGCCAGTTCCAAACAGCCTAGCTCCAAACTAGCTCACAGGCTACACACCAATGAACTGGTCTTCTTTTCAATCCTTTTGTAAAGCAAAATTCACAAAGAAGTTCAGGATGAGCTATCAAAGTCACTTTAGGTCTATATGTTAGGCAACTGGAAAAACACTGGATACGTCTGAAAATATTACAAAGATCACTCCTCAACGCCCAGCATGTGATATTACTCTGAAGGTACCTGCATGAAGTTCTCTGCGTTGATGAGGCCCTCAAAGCGCAGGGTGTGGATGAGGGTGCTGGCATGCTCCTTGTCCTCATCCGGCCGGTCAAGCGAGCACACAATGATCCTACTCAGCATCTCCGGCAGGAAGTGCTTGGGAGCCTTCATGTCGCGTACGCTGCTCGCCGCCTCCGTCAGGTTCTTGCTGTTCAGATACACCGTCATGATGGCCTCCTAGAGCGAGGGCGAAGAAGAAGGGGGAAACCATGGTGTCAAGTGAGGAACGTGTTGAGAAAAAGGTCTAGGCCAAATCTCACCGCAACCTTGAGCTCTAAACACTGACCCCAGCCAGATTTCAACTACAGTCACTCAAGTGTTCAGCCAGAAGATGAGGAATGGGACAATGTTACAATAGCATCACCAGGATTAAAAAAAAAAAAAGTTAATGATAGTTAATGAACACATTACTACTTGCCAGCTTTTAACGTGACATGATGCTATGAAGGCTAAAGGGAATCGATTCTAGTGCGATCTTGAAACAGTGTGCTTGAGATGGAAGTGGTTCCTTTACCGTCATCTTGAGCAGTTCCTCCCTGGCAGGCGGTGGTTTCTTGTTTGTCTTCTGAGGCTTCTCCTGAATGGGTGGGGGATTGGTTTTCAGGCCAAGCTGTGGGGGCTGGTAGGGGCAAACGGCACTTCATTATTACATCAATAGCCACTCCATTAAGCCTGGTCCAATACAAGCCAGAATATTTGTGCTAGTCCAATACAGAATATAAGCAACTATGTTATGTTACACATTTAACAGCCACATAATGCGTAAGTCAGGCCCCTTACTTGTCCCAGTGGCGGGGTCTGGGTGCGTGGAGGCTGGGCACTGGGAGGGATCATGGTGGGCATTTGCGGCTGGAGCTTGGGCACCTGGTTCTTGTTGAGGAGGAACGACTGCGCTGGCCTGAGGCTGATCTGCGGGGCCGCGAGGCGGAGGACAAAGAAAATGCTCAGGATTAGACAAGCTTCACTCCTGCGGGCGTCGCCTCGTGGCTTACCACCATTCCCTCATATCTCATAATCGCAGTCAGCGGACCTGCTACCAGTTTGAGCAGAAGTGGAGAAAGAGTTCAAGTATGGAGGCTAGGAAAGGTGGAGGAGAAAAGATGGAGCAGGGAGGGAAGCAAAAGACTGGCAGCAGGTTGTAACCCTCAGAATAACGCGTCTTTTTATAATCACTGGAAACGGCGTTGGCTTGGAGGTGGCTGGGAGACCCGAGAGACAGGGGGGCAGTTACCTCGTCCGCATTGAGCTGTCCTTTCTTGCTGAAACGAGGAGGCATGTCCTTAGACTGGGCCTGCTGCTGGGCCATGTGGTTCTGGTTCTGGCTGAGGAAATGTTGGTTTTGAACCTATGGAGAATCAGGTGGTGATGCTTGTGTCACAACACAGGCTCTCTCTCTCGCACACACACACACATTACCTGGTTGGACTTGACGAAGGCCTTGGCCCCCATATCGAACTGGGACGGTGGCGGGGGGGTGATATGGCCGCTGTGGCCATTGAAGAGCGGGTTGGTGCGATGACGTCCCATAGTGGGAGAGTACCTGTCCTG
Organism: Percopsis transmontana; assembly: GCA_025447815.1. Classification (NCBI taxonomy): domain Eukaryota; kingdom Metazoa; phylum Chordata; class Actinopteri; order Percopsiformes; family Percopsidae; genus Percopsis; species Percopsis transmontana. The sequence goes on from JAOEHI010000021.1 coordinate 53,932, forward strand.
AATGACCCCCGGGCCTGTCCCAATCCCACTGCCTGGAGGGAAAACATGCACAGATGTCAGTATAAAAATGGGGGATTTGTTTGGAGTCTGTCCTATGTTCTGTAGTCTCATTGTACTAGCAGCCCTCCAGCGCCGTCGTCACAGAAAAGTAATGAAATAATACTATGATGCAATAAGCGGAGACATGTTTCAGTACAGGCAGGTTAGTTGCATAGCACAGGAATGGCTTGGAATCTAATGAAATAGCTTAACAAAAGGCCTGGCGGCTGGATTTCAGACCTGCACGCCGGGCATTATAAAGTGGGTACGGTTACATAGCAACAGGGGTCACCACCAAGATGGGCCAGTTGCGTACCTGGCATCTGTCCAAACATATCGGCCAGTCCTCCGAGAGTCTCTCTGTCCAGTTTTATCCGGTTGGGCATGAAGGGGCCTTCCAGGAAGAAGTCCATCCTCATCCCCTGGGACATGGTCGGTGGAATGAAAACACCCAAATCCTACAGGCAACAAAGAGGTCAGAACAGTTACTTTATTTTTTCTGATCAGAATTCTTAAATCTGAATTTTAGTTTGGTAGGCTTCAGTTAAAAGGCCTCCAGAGTCACAAGGTCTCATTCAAACTCCCTGACCAATATTATACAGGGATGATTTTTTTTTGTACATCTACATAGTGACTGGACAACCTCAGTAGCATCCAACATCTATGTGCTTCATACAGGTGCGATTCCTGGCCGCCTCATCAGAACTCACTTTCACTGCCTCCTGACGGATCTGGTTGATGGTCTTTGGTCCGTTGTCAATGAAAGCCTTGCGGGGGACCCAGTTGTTCTCTCGAAGCTCCACCGTGTCCTGCAGCAGGAAGCGGATCCTAGCAGGCAACTCCTTGTTGTTCATTAAGGATCGCATACGGCCAAAGTACTGATCCATTAAAGACTGGGGAGGACAGGACAAAACTGTGAGGAGCCAGACACTACTGTACACAGTAGGTCCAACACGAGGGCTGGAAGTGGGCCAAGTGTCTGCAGGATTGCGAGCCAAGCCAGGGGCAGTATTACAACCATCATAACCAGCACGCCCATTTAAAAATCAGATTAAGCTACCTCCATGGGCAGTGATGGCTGATTATTAGGGATGCACCGATTGTGAAATTATGGGCCGATACCAATGTTCCACACTAATTGTCTGCTTTTCAAATGGCTGATGAGATTTGATGCGTTAAAATTCTTGCTTGTAGTACCTCCTCACTGGAACACGTCTTACAAACAACATATCGCGATCTTTCTCGGAGACAGTGAAATACTGCCACACAACGTTATCTCTCTCATATTTGAAAACAAACCACACTAGCCCTCTTACGTCATGCCAGAGTCGTATCCAGCCAGCTGCTGCTGCTATGGATTATCAACACCCAGAAAAGGGCTACAGCAAAGAAGATACTTCCTACGCTATCGTTTCACTCGTTACAGGTATAACAAATATATTATGATCATCATTAAATAGAATGACAACACAATAGCCAAGACATTGATATTCACCGGTTTATTCCTATGATACACTTTGTAATCTTTTACTGCGCATGCGAGCGGGCAACTTCAGTATAACCATATTAGGCTGGATAACAAGCATAACCCCAGATAGCCCCACCTGACACCCATCAGCAAATTTACCTTGGCTTTCTCATGGTCGAGTCTCGGCCCCACTGTTCTCATTATCTGACAGAGGCACTCCAGATCCTCCCCCATATCCTTGAGCTGGACTCTCTTCTTCTTTTCCAAAAGCTGCAGAAAGAGCAGAGCACGATGGTCACACATGCATTCAAATATGCTTGTGGTCCACTGTAGCACCTGCACCCCAAATTATAAACATACTGTTTTGATGCACTTATGAAGGATAGATTCATGGATGAGGTCGAGTTTGCCAAGTTCCCCGATGAATTTAATGTTGCCAAGCATCTTGATCTTGGCAATGGCACGCTGCTCCTCCTCTTCAGAAGTAAGAGGGTTGTCATGTTTGTCATAGACTGAGAAGAAAGAAGAAGGGAGGGGCAGAGCTGTTAGTAGACGCAAACTACATTCACAAAGGTTGCTGAACAGTCACAGGAGAGTTATACATCTTGCAGTGACTCACTTTCAACATTTCTGGTGCGGTTTTCAAATTCATCTTGAAGCTTGGAAATCAGCAGTCTTCTGAAGGTCTGGAGGAGGAAAGACAAATGCTAATAACAAATGCTAATAACACTGCTCTATGCACACCCTACAATGCTAACTAACTAGGTGAACACTAACTATTAGACTATCCTGCCTCCACGTGTAGACAAGCATAATGGCACACAGTCAGGCTTTTTTTATAGTCAAATTGGTAAAATGGCCAATTGTATCTTGTACATCTTTTTCCTCAATGTGCAACAAATAAAGTTACAGGAAATAATATGTCAAAAGTCGTATAGCGCAATTTATATCCAGTATTTACATCAAAAGTATATCCCCTGCCCTAGTTAGAGCATTCAATAAAATAATTTATGGCAAGCACTTGTTTACGTTACCAAGTGCTGGGGGGAATAAAAATACACAAATCAAGGGAACTCTGTTAAGACTTACTGTGCTCTGCTTTTGGGCTGTTTGGATCTCAGGTGAAGGGCCATCAAAGTTTGGTGCGTCCTCTGCTAAGCGCAGACATAGCTGTGCATAGAGCGAGCTATACTTCGGCTCTTCTAGGGCTTTGTCTACAATCTAACCCCGGAGAGGGGGGGTGGGGGGGGGGTTGAGACACATGCAAGACCACAGAATTCACTATATTGTGCGAGTCTGTCTTTCAGATTGGCCTTCAAAAACTGAGGAACACATTTCTATTAGACTAAATTAATTAATAAGAGGATAAAAGAAACTCACCAGCAAGATGATTCCTTTAAGGACGAGTTTTGAATCTACGCCCACGTTCAGGAGCTCAAGGCATAGCTTGTCAAACTTCTCAGGCGTGAGCTTGTTGAGTATGCTAGACAAAATGAGATGGTCACAGCAGGTCAACGGGTGAACACGCTTGCATGGCCTGTTGTTGTAGACACCAAGTCAGCCTCCTTACCCCCTCACTTTCCTGAAGATTGCATCATGTCGCTCTTTTTCATTGCTGGAGTTGACATCTCGTCTAGTGCTTCGTGAAGGAACCCATCTCTGAACGCTTTGCCCTGGGGTTTTCCCCAGGAACTCGCTATAAAAACACAGGAAGGAACAAATAAACACACAATCATACCTAGCGTATGAATACATTCGCCATTTGCTAGAATATCAAAAAAGACAAAACAAAAAACTGCCTATCCAGAGAACTCCGATGGGTTACCACCAAAAATCTATTCTATTTTAATTAGACATAGTGACGGACCTGTTGCCGACAGTCTTGGGATAGTGCTGAGGTGCACTCCTACCACCTCCTCCCCCCGAAGAAGCACTGTGGCACAAAAAACAGGGAACACTCAGTACACGGAATAGTGCTGCCACGCCCAATACGTCATGTCCCACTGAGCCGCCAGCATCACTTAGATATAATCCAAGACATAATCTTAGCCAAAAAGGCAATTCACTCCACTTGGATTTACCCTGGTTAATGTTGTGGATATCTAGTTTTTTTAGTGTGCGTGAGACATTCTGCCATACAGATATGGCTAAGCAGTAATTATCAGGGCCAAGTGAACCATCATAGGAAATGTAATACCTACTTTTGTTATACAACTACTGGCTCTGTTAATGCATCTCAGTGGTATCAGAGATGCACCAGTCGACCGGCCATCAATCTGAATAGGCCTTTTTTTGCTCCTAAAGCGCATTGGGACATTTCTTTTGTTAATTTAGGCAAGTGGCAATCAGCAACACGAGCCAAGTGTCATGTTTTGTGGAGAAATTTGGCCGGAAAGCCTTTTTTTTTTTTTTTTTAAAGACAGCATTCAAATGGAACATTCTATTCCACACTGATGGCAAATTCAGGCCATTCCTCAGCTTTAGATTATATATATATATATATATATATATTTTTTTTTAAAAGGTAGCAAAATTGGATTAAAATACAACCTCTTCATTCAAATCCTAGCAGAGTCTCTTTCAGGCACATGCCAAAATAGCTAGGCTAATGAATAAAAATTGCTTATTTTCACCACAAGTGATCTGTCAATTGTTGGCGAACCAGATGGACAGCCAGGCGCATGACAAAGTGTACATTTAGAAGAGGCAAGACGGCCTGTGCAGTACATTTACTAATGTGGCAGCTGACAAACGCCACCCCATTTTTAGCGAATCAATAGTAAATGGTGTGTTAATGGACATAGTGCTGCATAATGTAGATGCACATTAATTGAGAAGATTAAATAAAAATAAAAAGCACGATAGATTCTATGCTCAAGATCGTTTTGTATCAATGTTGTATAAGACCCAAGTTTAAGAGGCCAAAGTGGTGATGATGGAAGTGTAATTATGCCAAATGTGTTATCTTTAGGAAATACCTATCCCAAAAACATGTATTACTGTATTATTTACTTACTCCTCAGCCTAGAACGCTGGAAGAAAAGAGGGTGCTGTACTATTGCTTCAAATGGGATGTAGGAACTTGGTTTTCCAGATAAAAGTTGATACGGGAACAATTCCAGGCTGTGAGGTGATGATTCATGCACTAAAATCGTCTTTGAGAGAAGTATTCCTTTAATGCACAAATGACTAGAATTACCGCCCTGCGGTTGTATGCCTCCACAAACCAGGTCAGTTTACAGTCTACATGCATGGAAGAAATCCCCTCAAGGCGTTCTGAAGATATTGCGTTCACAAGAATGGGACGTACATGAGGTCACAGAGACCTTGACTTTTAACCACCAAAATCATCTTTGACTTAAATTTTAAGGAAATTCCCACAAGGTGTTCTTGAGACATCGCGTTCACAAGAATGGGGGCTGGATGGACAACCCGAAAACACAATTCCTCCAGCCAAGGCTGTCACCGGCGCGGAAATATTAAAAACATGCAACAACTTCAAGAATTTACATTTGAAAGTTTAAGCACAAAGCTCAGGGGGGCTTGGGGCCGCTCTCTTTGCCTACATGCAATACGCTGAAGTGGCTCATATGTGAAGAGTGTAAAATATTGCACTGGGGGAGCCAATTTCTTGGTTTAAGTGTGTACATAAGCATGTGTGACATCGTTAGATTCCGTTTCTTATCTAGATGTAAAGAAAACAAAATGTTAAAATCAATTAGCTGTATTATTGTGCATGTAATTATGAATTTTATTTATAACGAGCTTTTCTCAACCCAAAGCACTATAGTTGTAGGATCATAGAACAAAAGCACAGGGTACACAATAGGGGTATAACCGTTCTGAAACAGACTGAAACCGCGATACAAACGTCGATACAAACTCCCTTAACACGGTTCGTGTTAAGGAAGACGGAAGCGCGGTTCAGGTGCAGGGGTTGGGGCAACGGCTCTATTGCATTCCCACTATATTCACAATGTGAAATAATATCAAAACTTTATTTACAAAAAATAGCGAGGCGTAAAGCTGCCTTCACATAAGACATTTTGTCTTCGCTCACTGCGAGGTAGGGCACAGAGCATAGTGCAGATGCTTGGTGCTGAGTTAAAGCGCAGTGCAGCCATACGTCATCAAAAAGTGTCAAGGTAGCTATTTACCATGTTTCTAGGCAACAAGGACGCTACCTTGCCATACAGGTCCGATGGCGATGAAAAAAAAAGAATGTTTGTTGTCTCGCTATGTAAATTCAACTTGGTCATTACTTTTAACGCTGTGTTAAAAGAGTTCGGGGAACTCTGAAACACAGATGAGTTTTTCTTCCATTTCTTCCCTCTACCTTGCCTGCATGTGTTGTTACTGGCTACGTCACATACAGCCGTTAGGCGCGTAGTGCCCTGACCGCCTGCCAGCACGGTGCTCAAGACGGTTGTTTAGTCATCGTCTACCTCAGCTGAACCCAAACCAGAATGGTTCCATTTCAAGTTTATGTAGCATTTCCAGAGCCTCCCATAACCAACAATTCTTTCCCGATTTCATATTCACCCCCGATCCCCTCCCCCCCAAAAAAACCTGAGGTTTGAATGGAATTGTGGCTCAAAAATCTGAACTGAATAGCTTTGGAGAAATGTTAACCCCCCCCCCCCCCCAAGTACACAATAAAATCAAAAAAGACACTACATGTAGTTATACACTGGCGAAGACAAGAGTTTCATCAGATCTTACACAGTAACGCTTTAAAAAGTAGCAAGCAAATGGGAGAATGCCCCCCCTCCACCCGCGCTCATTATGTCTACCCCCACCCTATCACAAAGGAGGGTGACGGCCATTTTGAGCCTCCCTGCATCCTGCTTTGTTATGAGGACCGGAAATTCCTGCCTCACAACTGCTAGCCAATAATAAAAATACACCCGTTGCTACGTTTTTGTGAGTTACCTGAAACGAGAAGCACCCCCTTCTGCAATCACACTCTCCACTTTGGCGGCTTGACAATGAAGAATCTTCAAAAGAATAAGAGTAATAGGGAGGGTGGGGAAAACGGTGCTATAGGGAAAACAAGGGGGGGGGGAAATCAATCACGGTTTTATAGTGGCACGTAACAACAATACTAACTGAGCCATTGAAACGTACTGGCCTACTTAATAATCAATAAAGCGTTTGACCGCCTTCGGGTGTAATATCAAACATAAGCTAACTAACATGAGTTTTTAATGACATAACGGTTAAATAAAAGCAATACCGTTTCTACAGGGGCTAGTAACATCCTGTGGACGTGTATGCAGAATACCAATTCATGATAAATACATTGTGACAGCAAAAGTTGCTGTCGATCCACGACAAAATAGGATTCTGTGATTTACCAGTATCAATACAGAAACAAAGTCAAGGTTGTAACCCAGATAGCGTATTAGCTAGCTAGGTTGCTATGGCTATACGTCATGAAACTCATGAGCTGTTTACCACGATCACGAACTATTTGCTCTCATAATTTCCCTATTTTTCCACCAATTTTATAGGCTGATGAAACACTGGATGTGTGCTTCTGATTTTTTTTAAATGTCGGCATTTATCATCTTATAAGGTCGACAAATAATAGGCAGCTACACCATGGTGCAGTAATATATGGAACGGTAGCGTAGTTAGCTTTTAACCTAGCTGCTACTAGTGGCTGGTACCCTTTTGTGTATGCCGGTGATTATTTTATGTTGTTCTCTGGCCTGAGGTAAATACGCCTACACACCTGCCTGTGGGAAACCACGGGTACACTTGTCTTTAATAATGACGTTAAACGTTAACTACTGCAGCGGACGACGCCATTTTCTATTCGTACCAAAACCAGGAGGCTACCTACCTGCTAGCTACGATACCCGGCTACTGCTCTAATACATTACTCTAAACGCTAAAGGTAGCTTATGCTAGTTATTGGCTTAGCAAGCTAGCCAGTAGCAGCCATTTTGGGGAGACCCGGTGCGAGTTTGTCAGGGAATACAATACACTGCCTTACCTTTACCAAAGCGACTTCAGTTTTGAAATAGTAGGTAGCTACCAACGAAGAAATAAAAAGGGAATTAAGGAAAGTGGATTTGGAGAGGGATATTATATCTACAAGCAGCGAGATGGAGACGAATACAGTGCCCCCTTCCTGTCTGCTTGTTTGTTTGCGTTAGCTATGGCTACTAGCAGTTAGCGAAGGACTGGAAGCTGCCTTATGGGGCACAGAGAAGTTACATGATGCTGCACCACGTTTTTGTTGCCAGTCCGTTTTAGCCAATAACAAGACAGACGTTTTAAGGCGTTTCATATAACATATATTAGCCAATGGGATGGTTCGTTAGACAAATTGACTGAAGAATCAGCATGTTATTTTATACCATTCAAAAGAGGACGTTTCTAATGGAAAAGCAACCATGGATGCAACTAATAGGCTATGTTCAGTATCGGAATTATTCACCGCATATTTGGAACAGTACTACTGTATTGAGTTGTATTTACAATTCAAAACACAAACAAGGAATTCACTTGATATAGCCAGGATATATTCTGATGCCAGCTCTTCAGAAACAATTAAATAATCAAAAGCCATTTATTATCAAAATGAAGCCCAATGATATAAGACTAAATGTACCATATCCAAAATATGTAAAACACAACTCTCAACGTTTATTTATTCATGTAGCCTATTTATGAATTTAGATTAATTAGATAACAAATTACTTTATAGGTTCACTTTGAGTTTTACATAACCTTGTAATAAAACGCAGAACATCTTGATATTGATTACAAATGTACCATTGAGCTTGAATCTATCAGGAACATGCTTGTCCACATCATTTTGTGAGTGTGTGTAATATTTTACAACCTCAAAAGGAGCCATCAAAATGGTGAGTCTCTCAAAAAAGAGCATTCCAAAGAATCCAAGATATGTAGGCAAGATTTACACCTTATAATCCACTTTGTATTTGACACTGAAAAATGTATGTTTGTGGAACAGAATTTATATCTAATTTACTCCCCTTTCCTTTTGTTATCATGTCTCAGTTCTGTGTTGGACTTTAAAATAGTGTGTGCGCGTGTGCATGTGTGAGTGTCTTGCTCCTATTTTCTCCACTTTGCATATAAGATGTTAATTGACATGCAAACCCGATCAAATCGTAAAGGCAGATCTTGCAAAATCAGGGTGGTTTTACCACGCCAGGTTTATGGTTTGAAATCCAATTTGAACAAACCCCAAGCTGCCCACTAGAGTGTAATAGAGAGCCATGCTAAAAAAAAAAATTCTAAATCAGAATCATATATCTTCTAGTAGTTCAATGTATATTCATGTTTATATATTCACCTTTGTGCCTGCCAAATCAATCAACCAGAGACTATTCTTTTTATCTTTATTAATGTCATTCTCTCCTTCCTTCACATCAGTCCTTATCAAAATATCTCAAGACAAAATTAATACAGGTTGATTTATCATCAACCATGCTTGTGTTTTTGTCAGACAAAAAGTGAATCCTAACTCATATTAATTGGCTATTTATTTGGTGTAAAGGCCCAGTTGGAGTGGTGATTAAGGCTTAGTAGATGGCAAGCTGCAATAAAATTGAATAAAGTGATGATTTGCAACTGTAAACCGCTCCTGCGTACTCCCCCCTCCGGCTAATCTTTCTGTTGCAGGATGATGCTGGGAATGTATGCAGCGATTGTGGCAGCGATCAATGCCGTCCCCGTAGCCGCTGGACTTCAACAGGCTTTCTGTCAGGATGGTAGTATTTCTGTTGACGCATGAAAGGGACGCTAAGCTGGTGGCTTTGCAAGGCAAAGGCACAATATTCCATGCGTGTAAAAGCACACGTGCAGGATGGCAAGCTGTGGCTGCTGTAGGTAGGATTTCAAGAGCTATAAACGTGGCATTGCGGACGCCATCTTTGGTGTTTTTTATCAGTTTTGACTGGTGATTCTACAAATGCAGTTTTTATGTCCTGGTGACCATTGAAAGTGCAGTTATGTCTCTCTCCCCATTCATTTAGATAGGGGCCTGGTCTTGTTTGCCTGAAATAACTGCCCACGGGTGTTACCAACATGGCTGCCAAGTGGCCAGACTTGCCTATAAGGACTTTGTGTAAATGTAGTGTAATTTGGTAGAAATGCCATAGACATCTATCAGCTATCAGTGAGTTAAATGCTCTGTGAGAATATCTGCTATGGTTGATAGGCCCTGCCTCTATAGTTGCCCCCCAAATTAATTCTGACCAATATATGCCTCTTTTTACTGATTGGTCCGGCGAATTTACCTTGCCTGTCAATCACATAAATGTGCGCACACAACTACAACAGGTTTGTCAATTGCGCTTTGCAATGGCAGACCAATGGCAGGTTTTTAGGTTGCTGATTTTCAAAATCATACTCTTTCTATCTTTTATAGCTAGCTCTCGTTGCAACTCTCAAATCCTACCTACCTACAGCAGCTTTAATACTGCTGCCGTTGCCCTTGATCAAGGCACTGGCCTCAGAATTAGAGTCGGTCCCTGCGGGCACAGCTGTCCACGGCTTCGTAGAGATGGGTCAAAAGGTCAAAAGCAGAGGACACACAGGGACAGAAAAGGATAACTTAGCCAAAATATCAATGACTTATTTCCATAGTGTAAAAAAAGAAGCCCAACCTAAAGCTGTCATGTAAATTGAAACTTTACAGGGAATAGGAGGTTTAAATGACTTTTCCATTTACTTTATGGGCACACAGAGGACAAATACTTTTTTATCTGCACCTCTGAGGTTGGTTAGCACAAAAAATAAAGTGAATTTAAAGACACATAAACTGGTTCTGAAATAGCTTCAGTATGAACAATATCTGCTTCTCTGTGACAGTGTTCTAGTTTACCACTTCATGGAGACAAGACAACAGATTGCAATGAAAACTGCAGGTTTTTCTGCTGGTACACAGAAAGGGCTATTTTCTGCCCTGCCACCAGAGGAAGCTATGACTGAAGTGATTTTTCGAAATACATTGAAAACAAATTAAAAGGTTTGCGGAAATAAAAAGGAATATAACAGATGCAAAAACTTCAGCTGTTGACAAATGTACTAATTGTAAGTCGCTTTGGATGAAAGCGTCTGCTAAATGCTGTAAATGGAAAATGGAAAATGGAAAGATGTCAAAAACAAGAAGGGTGCAGTTGCATTTCGTTACCAGAAGGTTCTGCATATATGCCAAGTTAAGCTATGCATCTTAAGATACAAATTTGAATTCCCTCTTGGCCATTGGTCAACACTCCTGTCACATACTAGAAGGAATTTAGCTGGTAGAGTTTACTCCTCAATACATAGATGGTGTTCATAGGGATTTACTAAAACCTATAACCTTTTGCAGCACAACCAATCCTGTCACACAATACACCTCTCTCTCCTTGAGATGTGCATTTCTCATAAATTTGTAAAAGATTTATTTTATCCACAGCTTGTATTCCTCGCTATGTCTGTTTTACCATTCTTCCAATGTTTTTCACAGAGGAATTCCATTGGAGCTATTAAGGGTTAAATGTTATGTTGAAGGACATTGCCAGGATTGGACAGTAGTGTTGCTCATTCAATAGGCCTGTCCTATTTTTTTTCCCCGACAAAAAAGCCAATCTGGGGATTCAAACCAGTGACCTTCTAGTCAAAACACCTGCACTAAACGTAGCTCATTCTTTCCCGTGCAATTTAGTTACAACATGTCTGCAATACCTTACTACATGGCAGGATAGTCTAGTGTTGTGGGTTCGAGCCTCAGAGTTGGCCTACCTGTAAGCATCCTTGAGCAAGATGCCTAACCCCTACGTGCTCAATGTAATTGTAAGTCACTTTGGATAAAAGCGTTTGCTAAATGATGTAATTATAATTGTACATGGGCTTTGTGGAATACAGGTCAATGGTGGGGTTTTAAACCTCAATATATAGATAATCAGCTGCGTGTGGCCCATAATTATTTTCCACCTTATCCCAGATGCTTTTATATAAAGTCGTCCATTATCATACTGTCTGCTGAGGAGCAGGTAAACCGCCGTACATGTGGCCCTTTTCACATGTGAATCAATAATGCTTTCTGATATCTTCATTTTCATCTTACTAGACAATTACATTGCACCTGACAGGCTAATCTGAAAGAACGCATTGCTCACAGAGAGGTTAAAAGCAGGAGAAATAAATCACTGCTCATATGAAAATCGATACGTGACAATGTTCATAAATTCCCAGTGAATTGGTTTATCACAGAGAAGGACAGTTTGTGATGTGGTTATGCACACTTCCGAATAAAAAAACAAAAAAACAAGTTGAACGTTTGCCAGTTGGAGTATTGGCACAAAATAGAATTAATTATTGAAACCAAAAAATTAAAAATGCTTCACTAAGACAAAACATTAGTGCATTATTTAATAATGCCCCTACACTGTATTGCTTTTGCGGTCCCAAAGGTATAGATAGAAATTTGTCTTCCAAACCTTAATCTGTCATCGCTGAAAATGTTTATTTAGACCTTTTTGTGAACTGTAAAGTTCATAATGTTGTTGTTTTTTTTGTCCTGAAAAAATTATTTCAGTGTCTTTGAGTGTCTCTGCCAAGGGATTAAAATATTATCACTTTCTATTCAACCTCGCCCCTCACATTTAATGTAAAAATTTTCAAAGCAGCTCATTCCCAAGAGGTGGGAATCATACTTTATGGTGTATTTGGTCTTCAGGATATATATAAAGATTGAAATACTGATTGAGATTATTTGCTTTCAGTCTTTTACTTTTTATAGATTGGTTGTGTGTATGTGTGTGTGTGTGTGTGTGTGTGTGTGTGTGTGTGTGTGTGTGTGTGTGTGTGTGTGTCTGCAACAATACACGCACATACATGCACACATATTGTGTATGTACATATTTTTGCAGCAAATGTTCGAGAACCTGCAAGAGTTTATACCTTCAGGGATTGGTCCCTACCTCAAATGGTTTGTGCATCTAGCAAACACCAACATTGTAGCATTGCGGATATGAAATGGCCCAGTCCCTTAGTGTAACTGGTGGAATATCGTCTATACGAAAGCCATGCTTTTTAATAACCCACAGAGGGATTGATCCAACTCCCTTGAATCTCAGAAACAACGAGGCTGAATGATAAATTTGCTAGCCAGGTGTAGCTGGGGTACGGAGCCCTAAATCACTGCTCACTTGATGCTAGGGCGTGCTTTTTATTTTGAGACTCCAAAGTGAAGATTTGTAGTATTAAATTATTATTTGTAGTATAGCCATGTAGCTATATGGCACATTGCCTGCAATGTTTCCTGCTGTGATTTAATTTCTCTGACTAGGCTTAGTAGGCAATTAAAGACTATTAAAACCAAATCCGGCACCAGGCTGACCAATTGAAACTAGCACCAATATCTGGGAGATGCCACTGAATTGGTGCCAAATTCAAAAAAGTGATCAAATGCAAGCTTATACTATGGTGCTCATGGTTTCCGTAAAATGTATTGAATATTTGAATTGTGGAGAAACTAACCAATCTAAAGCTGTGTAGCATGTCCATATTGACAAAAGTTTAAACATGTATATTTGGACTACTATCCACTATCTAAGCAGCTTAGAACTAGCTCTATATATCCAAAAACCAGACCAGGCGTCTAATTGTGACAGCTGTTTATTTGTCAAAATGTGTAGCCACACCAGCTCATGGGAGAGGCGTCTGTTTGGGGCTAGACTTTCTTAGAAGTTCTACGGTATTCTCCTATTCTTCAAAGTTCAGTGAATCATATTGTCAATACCTAATTAGTCACACTATGTACACTAAAAAGCTTGACATTTATTTAAAAAAAAAAAGGCTGGGGAAGCTTAAAATGGCTATCTAACAGACCATTACATTAGACCTCCAAGGACATTTTAAATCATACCAATTACCACGCCCCGTCGCTTGTGCCTCACAAACAGCAGCGGACGGCTGTAATGTAATGAAACAGGAGCATTCGTAAATAATTCCATGGTATGGAGCTGGGAGAGCCGATGACAGGGAAAGTGGCCCTTCCGCTAATTAAAAAGCCACCGTTCACACAGATTCTCAGCCTCATTAATGCCTTGGTGGAGAACCGCTGTCTACCGCAGTGAGCGGGCGCCGGGAGAGGTGGCAGTCAGGAGGCTGGTGCTGAGGAGAGAATGAGGCGGCCCTTTGGAGGCTGACATCCGATCCAAATTAAGTTAATTTGAGCTTCCAGTGGGCTTGTCGGCTCCTCGCAGCAGCGGGACAGCTCACTGGGTGGAACAATACGAGCTGCAGGGTTACTGTCAGGCTGTAGCCGCCGTATATCATCGCACCTCCCCTCCGCCCCGTCTGCAGCTGCAGACTAACCGTTAACGTGCCTGCGGATAAAGCCGTTTGCGCACAATGTGTGATGGTTTGGTGACAGATTATTGAAATGCATTTTGTCTCATCCCAATGAGACTAAGAAAGGAGGTTAAAGGTTAAGTAAAAATACTGATTTGTGTTATTTGGCTAAAGTGCCACGACTAAGGCTATAGTAGGCCCACACCGAATATGGCATGAGACACCAGAAGCCCTTTCTTTGAAATACTGTATGTATCAATAAGTAAGTCACTCACGTGAAATGGGATTTTACCTCGTCTCCCAAAGGCCTTGTTTATGTTCCACTTCTGTATGGGGATTAGAGGCAATTCCTCTCTTCCCCTTTTTGCCTCGTGAGAAAGGTGTACCCACAATGGAACACAGACAACTGTGCTAACATAATAACCCCTGGCCCTTTCAGGCAAATCTCCCTTTCAAATAACACACGGAAGACCGCTTTTCTCCTTTACGTTGAGAACAGCATTAACAAAGGCGAGAATCGGATAAGAATCCTTCTATCGCACCAAACGTCGCATGTTTCCAACCTAGTTTGACAATAGCGAATAATGTTGCTCAATACAGCACAATACAGTATTGGTCTGAAGCTGCAAAGTGTACATATGCTAAGGTTTGCATAATAATGTAAATGAGCAATAATTAGCTGCAACAATAAGATCCACTGTAATGGATGAGACTGATGCTAAATGTGACGCTGATTGTAACAATATTGCTTATATTGTAGTAGACTGTAGACTGACTGGGGCAGTGAACCCTAATAGCACAACACATTCTTAATCTTAAAGCTCACTCTTCACTGTCCTAATAATTGTGTGTCAAGCATTCAAGCATACATACAGTATAAGGCAATGCATTTAAATAGTAGATTAAACCATTCATACTCATGTCAGTATGTGATATACACACTGTATGACTCTTTTGGTGGGGTGCATAAATGTACTGTATGTCTCTTTTTCTTTCAAAAGTTTACATGAACCGGCAACATGAAAATGTCATGTTTATTTATTAAAAAAAGTGCCGTCTTCTAGTCATTATTGATGTTATTAGATGGTCTGCAGGAAGTACACAGATTTCCATGCAAATGAGATGACACAAGCACAAACAAATATCCTGTCCCCGGGATAACACCCAGATTATTCCACTGTCTAAACAAATACATGCTTCTAGTTTTTATTCATCACTTTTCTGTTTAGTTTGTTGCTTAGTTTGTTTTATCTGACAAATACTGGAACAAACCAGCCAGTTCAAACAGATCAAATGAAAATCTACTTAGGCTGATATTGAACAACTGGACTCTATACGTTCCCTACCTCAATTTAAATTCACACTGATGTTCGGGATGAATTATTCTGTTTGGTCAATGTATTTGATTAACCTAATCTATCATTGTTGTTTTTAAATGTCCATTGGCTTCCAGTGTATCGTAACTGACATCTGTGACACTGTGACACAGCGATCTTGTGTAAATATTCCAATTCTGCAGGTATCAAGCATGCATAGACCTATACTTCATATGGAAAATACCCGATCCAAAATACTAGATAACCATACTACCCATTAATACAAGGCCAGGGTAATGATATCCAAGTTATGCCTGCTGCATTGCTATTGTAAAAACAAAACAAAAAAACACATCTGCAATGATTGTTATTAAAATGAAATTTTATATTTCTTTAATAATGCCAATAAGGATTTGTCAAGTGTGAAGGGCTAGAACACAAACCACACAGTTTAGATGATCGTGTTTCCTGGTACGCAGAGAGATGGCAGATGGCAGGCAGATATGGAATTATTCTGCTATTGAAATTAACAACATGATGGTGGCTCTTGAGGTTGAGTCATTACAGCTATACAGTAGCAGAGAGGCCCACTAGGGTAGCCAATCAGGGCCAACCCCATTAGCATTAATTACTCGTTAGGAAGTGGCATTCCTTGTTTAATGAGACAGGGCACACTATGTTATGTTTTTCATCACTGTTGTGTGATTAATCATCTGATGGTTAGTTTGCATGGTGAGAATGGGGACTGTTTTGTTGATACACCCGGGCAGAGCGTTCTCACAATCGCAAAGATCAGCATCTCTTGAAAAAAAAACAGCAGTCCCAAAACTATCTCACTACTGCTGTGTATGGAATATTAAAGCAGCCCACAGAATACCAAAGTATGGTACCAATGCGGATGCGGACGAGCGCTTTGAGCTCCTCAAAGTATACTATCTTTCTCCTCTTGCGGACACGTCTCAGCGCACAAGCTCAACGCATGCGCAATACCACCTACTGGATCAGCCTGTTAGTGCACGCTCAGTGTCGCACATGCGCAGTCGACGTGCACAGGTCCATGCAGACACAACAGTTTGGTGGTCTGTCTGGTGGTCTGTCTGGTGGTCTGTCTGGTGGACTGTCTGTATATATGTCCTTTAGCCATCATGATTCAGTGTTAAGTCGATCAGGTTGTTATGACCCAAAAGACCGTTTACACCATTTTGTGAGGGGAGTATGCTGGTGACAAAGTGCAGCAGCCCTGCAAAAACATACTGGGTTGTCTTCAGGAGAAACGGGCAAGAAAGAAGATGTGGAAGATGTGTCCCGTGTGTATTAGTGATGCCAACCAAAAGGCATTCAGCCAATGAAAGGGTTGAAAACAGCCGACAGTCTCCAGTCAGTCCAACACAGCGTTTAGAGTTTGGCAGAGGATGACGTACTGAAAAATCAAATAAAATGCAATTAGAGAGGGTTAGCAAAACATTGGACTCTGGTAGCTTCATCTATACATCCCGTCAGCCATCAATCCAACTGTGAGCAGATGTTGTCAGCAGAGCAATGTCCCTTACAGTAACTCTGTGTATGGCACTGTCCCGCCCTAGCCAGACCTAGCCAGACCTAGCCAGACCTCAGACCTCAGTCATTAGGGGGAAGAAGCCGTTCAGAGTAGAGGTCCATCACAGTTTTAACACAACTGTGGGAAATATTTGAACCAGCAATAAAAGGTGTTCAACACTGTTGAATTCGTGCGCGGCAAATGGAGGCACTTCTTGTGGTGCACAGATAGATTACAAAAACTTCCCTAAGCTTTTTTACACACATTGGTGCATATAAACACACACACACACACACACACACACACACACACATATATATATATATATATGTGCTAAAACTATAGTACTATAGTACTATAGTACTCACTATATCACTGTATATAAAATACACAAAAAACCTTTTAGATAAACAGGTGAAACCATAAAAGACAAACACACACTCTTAAAAACATGCACAACATACACACGTGCACAAATATAAGCATTTACCTACACACACAACCCACATGATGATATGAAATATAGCACGTTGTTCTAGATGTATACGTATTGTAAATGTTAGAATAGCTTCCCTGGAACACCACGTGACAGGTTCTATTATTGTAAATACACTCATGATTATGATAGTGGGCTTTTTTGACCCCTGGCTACATTGCTATCATCAATTATTTAGCTGTGAAGGTATACTTGTAGATCAATTATTTGTCAAATAAGCACTCAAACACCAGTGTCTTTTGCAACGAAAGGGATGAGACAGTTTACTTTGTGTATGTGCGTGCATTTGAACAGTGTAATTTACGAAGGTGCACAAAGCGGAAGCGTGTGAAGCCTTCAGGAAGCTGACATTATACTGACAGAAAAGGACGGACTTAACGTTCAAGTGGCAAAAATAAAGATAATACAGTACCAGTCAGTGTCGCCCCCTGCTGTTTGCATTTGACCTGAGACAGAAGAACGCTGCTATAAAGTAAACCTAAGCAGAGGTCACATTGAGATGAACCCCACATTTTAATAACCCAGAGCAGAAACTGCTTTTGCAGGTGCTCCTCGGAGCAGTTTCACAGAGTGTTTTCATCATGCAGATGGTGCGTGGTTTCATAAAAGCCTTAACAAATGGAAGGAGTAAGTGAAGTGGACAGTTTCTCCCAACCGGAACATCCTGCACGGGTTCTACAATCTGGGGGGAAAATAGGTTCACGTCTACTTTCACCAGTCCGGGGAAACAATGTCACGCGGAACAGTATCCCGAGGCGTCCGAGTTCATTGGCAGTTGGGCTCAGAGAGGCTGATAGCGTATTAGCTGAACACACTAGCAATTTCCTTCTGGGTATGTGAATCAATCTCTGGCTTGTTTTGCCATCATTTCAACATAGAGATTTCAAAGGTATAAGACTGTATATTTTGTCAACCCCATCAGATTTTCTGCGATGGAAATCATTCTTTTCTATAGCCTTTATTTTCATCAGAGGTCTTTTAAAAAATATCTCTCCCAAAATCACAAATTTCCGCCTTACACATATTTTTTAATACAACTGTGTGTGTGTCTGTGTGTGTGTGTGTGTGTGTGTGTGTGGGAGGGGAGGGGATAAAGACATGGTGTGTTCTTATTAAGAGCTCTGTAGGGGGAGGAGTAGAGAGTAGTGCAAGCAACTAAGCACATTGCAGGAGGCACATGTGCTGTCAGATAGACCAAAATGATTTTTGTAACAACGTGGCTTAACCACAACGGCAATTCAAACACAAAACAGAAATATAAGAGACACTCCTCGTTTTCACTGTTACATATGTGCATGTCCCCTACTACGCCTGACCGACACCTGGCTTTTACAGACTCCCACCGCTCTCTACCCCTCCCTGGCGTGGACAGCTGTGTTTCAAACATCAACATTTAGCCGTGGCTGGGCTGATATTCTGATGAGTTTTGGGGGGGAACTATAACACAATCGAGGAGTGTACCATTAATGCCAAAGCCCCCACTCATGGGAAGACAATTAAAAAGTAATCTCACTGAGGACAAAGTCAAGCAGGGTTAGAGGCTGGGTGGCAGATACGGATGATAAGGACCCGCGGGGAGCAAGGATCAATAGTGTAGGGCATATATCTCACTTCTGCTGGACACTTGAGACTCTGCCCAGCGCTGCTCAGGAACACACGTCAGTATAGATGATGCCGGAACGGGTCGGAATGAGGATTTGAAAATGTAATTCACCGATTTAAAGCGGTACAATCAGGGACAACTCTCCCTTTCGTTGCCAATTCAGCACAGAAATTTGCATCTCTCCCAGAGTAAAATAACATTTGTCCAGGAGGAAGACTGGGTTAGCAAAAAAAAGGCAACATTGCCTTTATCAGGTCCCAGAGTGACCGCGTTATCTTTAGAGGAACGGATCAATAGAGCCAATCTCACACCCTTCAGAGGTTTACTGCTAAAGCACTTATTGATGCTTTCATAGATGTCGTCACCCGGTGTGCACCTTAAACCCTCAGCCTCTGCTGCCCCTCCGCACCGGAGGGCAAAAAAATCAAAGAGCTCCAAATGATGCAGAGATGCCTGTTATTATTCCACTAAGGTCTTTTGATTGTCTAAGAAATAGCTCTCCTTTGAAGCCATTTCATACCGGGGAATTCAACAAAAACACAACTGTGAAAGTATTTTATTATATCAGCCTGTTGTTTATCCCATCTTCACTGGACTTAAGATACTCCACATACCACAGGATTGGTTTCGGAGGGAAATCTCAAGCCTATATGTCTTGTTTGATCAAACATCTTAACATCAGTAAAAGCACAAGAGGAAAAGACATACACATTACATAATAACACACACAAGTAACCCCACCATTACAACACTACAAACAACATCATATATGGAATGTAAATATCCCATTTAAATGACCTGAGCTTCCAATTTACTGGCCACTTAAGGGGAGCAATTTCATACAACAGAATTATGTCCAATTTGAACGACTATAAACAAATCCAAAAACAAGACAAATTTGTAAAAAATAAATAAAGTCTGAACATAAGCAAACCTGTAAGCAAACCTGATAATGTTGAGTTCATAGTACTTGAAAAAATATATATAGTGCTTTTTTAAAAACATTGTTTTCAAGTACACAGTACAGT
Source organism: Percopsis transmontana (assembly GCA_025447815.1). Classification (NCBI taxonomy): domain Eukaryota; kingdom Metazoa; phylum Chordata; class Actinopteri; order Percopsiformes; family Percopsidae; genus Percopsis; species Percopsis transmontana. Next base: position 73,743 of record JAOEHI010000021.1, read on the forward strand.
AATTTAATACCTCCATAAGTTACTTAAATTTTTATGAACTATAACAAGAATATCCAGCTTTCTACCCATTAAATTCTACCCATTCTTCTGTTCCTCTAAACCAGTTTGTACCTCCATTACCTCCATGTGATTTAACTCTCGAGGAGGGGCTGTTTATCAGACGTGCTGGTGTTTAACTATGTACGACACATTTGTATTGATTGGGCTTGGTAATTCTCTAGATTGAGCTGCTGGTTGCAGGCTGGCTTGCATCAAAATTAACAGGCGTTTCTTACTGGCGAACAGCAGCATGTTGGTTAGAACCGTGCCTGATCCAAACAGCCACACAGGCTAAAGCTAATATTAATTACTATTTGTGAGCAGGATTATATAGGTTGAAACAAAGGGCCATGAAAATGTAACACAAATGTGTTGACAAGGATTGGCATGGCAACAGATTCAGTTCCACAGTAAGGAAATAGTACCTCTGCATTGTTGGCTTTAAGTGTCTCAAAAAGACAAAAAAGAAGGCTTTTTCTCAGCTGCCAATTACACTATAATATTCTCTAACTGTTGGAAACCTGTTACAATTTGATGTTTTTCACTGGATCCATAATTATTTTTTACCACAAGTAAATCGCCAAAAATGTAAGCTGGTGTTGATTCAGCAGTGTAGGTGGCAGCTTTTTTATATACTGTATTATTTTTGTTATGGAAGACCTTTTGACAGAAGGGAGAACCAAGCATATTTTAGTGGACAGTGTGACCGGCACTGCTGTGAGAAGCGTTTCATCTAGCACAGCTTCTCAGCTGAGAGCTGTTACAGCCAAAGGTAAAGATAGACTTGGTGGACAAGAGAAGGTATTCTTTGACAGCAGAATGTCTGTGAAGGATAGTTTGCTGTAGGTTTTGTTTGAGCCGAGTAGCTCTTGTGAGTCATATCACTTCCTCACAATTCAATGCCTCGTTACAGCTCATTTCCATCCAAAGGCATCTGAGAAAAGAGTTGATTATGCTCCATAACAAAGTGAAAAACAGCTCTGATACACACTTACGGGCTCCCTGCTAAGAATCATTATCATCATTCCCACCGTCACACCAAAGATCACAGCGATTTCACACACACACACACACACTCACCACTCTCTCAATACAAAAAACCCTTTGCAGGTGAGGCTTAAGAAACGGAATAAAAAAAAAAAACTTAGAGTTGGAAGACACATCGTGAATACTATATAATTTCCAGCGGATGACAGTTTTCACTATCAAACAACAGCAAACTAAACACATAACATGGGTAGCTACTCTGTATGCCACCTGGACAACAACTGCACGCCTATTTTTCCATTTCCTGCGGGTGCCAGGAACCAAATCTTGAGTACGTTTAAAATCCTAAAAATAAAAATATTTTTTTCCTTCCTGTTCCCTTTGAAGTGAAAGAAAATGGGTCTGCTTTTCGTTTCTCAAAGAGAAACCCTTCGACACACCTACTGGGCATTTATGTGAGGACATTTGCATCAATAATCACTCCCCTGCCCCGTTTCCAGTGGCTTCAGTAGTTTCTAAGGCATTAAATCAGCTCTGTCCCAGAGAGGCCAAGAGGACGAAGGAGATTGACAAAATATGTACGGCGTTCCCCCAGAGGGGCGGGACACTTCACAAATCACCCCGATTAGTTTAATTCCCCCCTGCACTCTGTCACGCACCAGTCACTCTGGGTAAATTTTCTTTTATGGATCCTACAAAGGTGCCACCTTCGCCTGATAGATGCCACTTTGGTGCGCTAAAAATAGCATATTTTGAGTCGTTTGATAGTTGGACCGCCGCTACCCTCCGAACTCAAAGCAACGCGTGACATCCTGTGCTCGAAACGCCACTTTGGCGAGAAAGTTGATTGCTGTCATAGCAACAAACTGAGAGGGTGTGAGAGGGCTTACAGGTGGCACTATCTGACATGGTCGTGTTGGTGTTGTCCCTACAACATAATACAAATGTTGCCCCAGGACAATCGTTGCAATTGACCAATCATACGTTGTGGTGATGTCATAGCTTTGCGTCTCAGGAAAAAAGACCAGAAAACCCTGGATATCTTATCCCTCATGTTAACCTACAACCTCATGCCTAATCTTAACCTACCATCATCTCATAACCCCAGCCCTCATCTTAACCCTTTCCTTAACCATTAACCTCAGGTTAATCAAAAGGAAAAAGCTTTTGTCATGCGGAAGTTGACCTGAACTTGGTTGGAAAAACCATACAACGGGATTCGTTAGGGGTAACATCAGTTCTGGTTTTGTAGGGACAACACCAACACGACAATATCAGATAGACCTTATAAGTGTGCTGGTGTGTGTGTGTGTGTGTGTGTGGCAGTCGGTGTTATGTGGCCCACTTCATTGTGGCAGGGTAAACGAGCGTGGAAGGCCCGGGCGCTGCTTGATCTGACGGCACAAGTACTCCATCATCCCCCGCTCCTCAGCAGCTAACAAGGAGCGTGAGTTGTGCTTTCTTGAAGCAGGTTACTGAATCCCCAAGGACCTCTCTGACGCCAGGGTGGTCCCTTGTGTAAATGTGTGTGTGTGTGTGTGCGCGTGCATGTGTCTTTGTGCGTCAGCAGCCCCGGTCGGGACAGATACTCCACTAATAGCCCTGTCGTCTCGTGGGCTCTCATCCGGGCTCGGGCGACCTTGAGCTGGGGGCTCTGTAAAGATGACATGCCCGTGCCTTTTCCTCGCGCTTCGCTCCGGGCACGGAGAAAGCCGGAGAAAGCATGGCGTAAACCCTTCCATTAATCACGCGGCTCCCAGGTCATTAAGCACCCCAAATCGCCCGCTGCATCGTCTACCTTTACCGACATGCCGTTGCGCCACAATAGCGCGGTGCGCTGACATTGCTCGTTAATAACATCCTCCCTCTATACTGTAGTTCCACACCTAGCTCGGCAAGGAACGCCTCAGCACCTGGCCACTAATACAGAGAGGCGTGTTTACATCTTGTAGTGATGAGGACGGAAGTCTCCATCACACAAGACACCAACCAACCCCCCCACGCCCCCACCCACCCGCCGCCCTGGGATTTTTCATTCCGTGTCTATTTGACTACACTTAGTCATGTTGTGGTATAATGTAATGCAGGCCCGGATTATATTCTCATCACCACAACTTGCCTTGCCTTCCTTTCAACAGGGCCTCGCCCCGTGTCAAATGACGTTTGACTTGGGAGAGAATGCTTGGCCAGCGCCTGGAAACAAGGAAGTGTGGCTAAGTTGGCTGTCCGCTGAGGGCTGATAGAATGCTGGTGGGCAACGGAGAAGATGGGCGAGTTTCAAATACCTTCTTCTGGGTGCTCTAGGGGAGTCTCCGTCTGAGTGCAGCTCCTCCAGGGCTGCATTACCCCCCTGATCCACTAATCAATTTAGAGGAGCGAGGAGAAAAATGAACGCTGGTTTTCCCACTCCGCGTCAAGGAGAAAGTTCATCTCTCCTGGTGCTTGCTAATATTCTGCTCGTGAAACGGAGGCCGTTGCATTATTTGCAGCCCATCTGGAGGCCATTTTCTCTTTATTGTTATATTTGTGTACATAAGGCTGCGCAGCGGCGAGGAAATCTCAATCACATTCTTGGCAGAGGAAGAGATGAGGCTTGAGATGGGCTCATCCCAAGCCTTTATGCTGACAGGAAAACAGCCAAAATTACACAATGCACCTATGACCTGAATATCGCCGCTAGTGACTGTGTATACAGTGGGGTATTATCGCTCTATAATGAAATATTCAAATGCACCGGGGTGGGGGCGGGGGGGGTTGCTTTCAGGACAATGGGGCAGGTAAGTGTGTAATGATATGACATAATAGGGTGGGATGGATAGGATGAATGGGATTCATGGGAAATAAACGAGAGTCTCTACGATCTCAGCGTGACGGATGGGGCCAGAAAGTGGGTCAGAACAGTAGGTTGGCTGGGTGCGCCCCTGGGCTAATACACAGGACAGAAGCTGGGCTATCCCGGCCCGTCCTGGCATCATTATAAATGATGACTCATCAACGATTAAACAAAAGGGATAATAAATGCATTTCAAAGTTATTCCGTCCACGGGAACAGGATTTTGGTCTCCAAGGTCCAAAAAACTTGGTTTATTCAATCACCTAGCACTCTCCAGATGTCTCCCATCGATGAAACAATGGGGGTGTCAAAAACTGGACTTGGGGAACTCAATTTAGACCCCTCTGACTAAGTTCACATTTGTACAGGAAGTCGTTCGTATTGTAATGATTTTCCCCTACCATTTAATCATCAGGCAGTTAGAGGTGATTGCAATGAATATTCAATTGCCTACTGAGGACTTGTGTCCCCCCCCCCCCCCATCTTAATTATACTCTCTTAAGTCGCCTGTTTGCCTTGCTCACCCACTCTGCCCCTACAGTCATTAAGAAAAATGACTGTAGGGGGGCTGGTAGTGAAAGTACCCTAGCATGCAGAAATTAGTTTAAAGGCAGACGCCCATATAGACCCTACCAGGAATGAAATCCCCTCTACCTGTTTCTCGCTCCGTTCACAGACTCATAAATCACCCTGCGCTACTTCCTGACTGGAGCGAATCAGAGCGTTCTGTCTTTGAAAGTGTGGGACCGGGGACATGGCAACGACTCCACCCTGGCCTTCCCCCCACGTATGCTCCACTACAGGAAACAAAAAGTTCCTCTAATGATGATGGAAAAACTAAAGGCAAATTTGCTGTTTTAAATAGCGTGTCCACAGAGATGAAAAGGTGGCAACCCTCTATTCAATGTATCGTGGTATTAAAAAAGGTCATGCAGTTGCTTAAATATGTCCTTTTAAAGTGTAAATTACAGTGGCCGAGACGGTTCAACACAAATACAAAAGCTAAAACACAAACATAAAAGCCACAACACAAACACAAAGCTAACACAAGCACAAAAGCCACAACACAAACACAAAAGCCACAACACAATACAATAAGCGACAACAGAAGTGCAAACGAAGCCAGAAGATGAGCAGGAGGAAAGTCCTAGCATGTTTGAGAAGTAAGTGAAACATGGTTCCTTGCTAATTATGATTACTGTCGCTATGTGATTGTCA
>JAOEHI010000021.1:78919-105706 GCA_025447815.1 Percopsis transmontana
ATTCGGTTCCACTTTATCAAGAAAATACCTTGACGTGTTGTATTGTTTTCCCACAATGTGGCCCTTACCCCTCACAAATACCCCCCCCCCCCCCTCTCTCAAATCAAATTAGATTTAGCAGTAAGATTTAGTCTGTATTTTTGATAGTATGAGCAGATTCTGTCTTTTTCACTTTAAGTTTGTTTCAGCATTCAGGGCTGGCGACTAAAATGGTCGCCAATGCAAGTTTTTTTTTTTCTTTGCCAGTCGCCAGTGGCGACCGTTATCCACAAACGAGATTTAAAAAAAATTAATTAGGAGTCAAGATAAGTCCTGTTGTGTTAGGCTACTGAACTCTCATCTCCTCTTGCGCATGCGTGTATCTGCCCTATCGCGTGCACTCCTGTATGCTTTCCAAATAAATAAACTCTGCACTCTTGTCCTGCAGTGGTTTGAAGCGTCGGCTGTATAGATGAACAGAAACGGGTTTAACGTCACGTTTGATGTGGTTTGGAATGTATCCGTTATATGTAGGCTAGCTAACTGCGTAGTTAACTAACGAAGAAAACGAAATGCGCAAACGAAAAATATCACTTTTTCCCATTCTCATTCCCTGCGCCTGGAAGAAATACCATTCACAAAGTTTAGCTCTTAAATTCTATTGATGAAGAAGAATGGTATGGATGTATCAAAGACATGATAATGATACAGCATGTGCAGAGTTTGTAGGTTGCATTGCAGATTAACTGAAAAGCATTGTGCTGGAGGAGACTTTAAAGGCAAATTACATCTCTGTTACAAGTGATTGGGGCACAGATGTCTCAGGAAAAAACAATGTTATTGTATACTGTAGGCACTTATCTGATGGAACAGCTGTGACCCGTCTAGTAGGGTTGGCCGAACTTGATCAGTCATGCAGAAGGCACACTAAATACTATCAAGTCGCTGCTTGAAAATGCAGACCCGCCAAATACAAACTTGCGGATGGTGCAAGCGTTAATATGGGTGCATCAGGGGGAATAGGGTCACGTTTCAGAGGTGATATAGGTGAACATATCCTGTCCTTCCACTAACACTCAAATATGGAGCTAAAGAGTCTCAAAGATAAATGCACTCACTACATTCACATATGCACACAGGATTCATACATGCACACACGTGATTCATAAATACACACACAGGATACACAAATGCATACAAAATTCACAAATGCATACAAAATTCACAAATGCACACAAGATTCAGAAATGCACAGAACAAGATTCAGAAATATATTTCTGATGCACACAAATATATCCTGATTTACAAACTGCTTGCGGTCTGTGAACTTCACTGCATTTGTGCGTGAATTTTGAGACTCCCCTGACGTGGCTCCACAGGGAATGGTCTTCAACCAAACAGATATTTCCCTTGTTTTAGCCAATCCCCACCTGGGGGATGGTTTACTTATAAGCCAAACACACGAATGCGTTCACACAGCGCTATATATGGAACGCCAAAAGAGTAACAATTCGCCACAAACTGAGCGCGTAATAGTACCACAACGCCATAAAATACGGCGTTAATGTCTGCAAAATGCCATAAAATACGTGCGTTTTATTGACCAAACTTATAGTAAAATGAGCTCTGCCTGGTCATTTACATAGCCAGTAGTTTTGAACTTCATTCACCAAATCAATGACAACCAAGACCACATTAGTTTACTAGTTTACTTTGAGCATTCCACTCCTGTACGTGGCGTGATGCAATATGTAGCCTACACAATGCTTACACATAGGCAACTGCATGAAATACAGGCCTAAATGTAGACTGTCTTCCACAAATGCCTCTACAATAAAATGGTCACTAGATGGCATGGCATCTATACTGCAATCAGTTCAATGCCAGAGTTAATTCAGGAACGCGTTCGTGTGATTGGCTTATAAGTAAACCATTCCCCACGTGGGGTGCGTTCTTGTGATTGACTAAAACAAGGGAGATATCTGATTGGTTGAAGATCATTCCCTGTTTAAAGGTCCAGTGTGTAATTTCTAGTGACATCTAATGGTGAGGGTTGCGAATTGCAAACAGCCAGTCACTCACGGTCTACCCCTCCCTTTGCAAATACGAAGAAGAAGCTACGGTGGCCGACGTAGGATAAAAGATGTCGTCTGAGAAAGCAGAGAGTAACAATTCAAGCAATGAGGTTTCTTTATATAGAGATATTAACAAATTATATTTACTTAATTATTCAGTAAAACCACATGTTGGTAAGAATGTTGGACAAACAGAAGAACTAAGTTACATGAAACAATCCAAGCATCTTTGTCGCCAGGTAATTTGCCGGGGCTTCAGCCCCGAATGTTTTGAATGTAGCCCCGAATGCAATTTTATATGTATGCAACACCAAGTTTAGGTGCAGTTCAACAACACCACCACCAAAAATCTTGTCTGAATGAATATGCAATAATGTTCATGGCGCAGCCTTTCTCGCTGGTCTGCAAAGAGTGCAATAATATTGCTACATTATGTTTGAAGTTCACGAGACGTGACGTGACCTCAACCTCTCATTTACTAGGCCCTATGCACTGCGCGCGTACAGTAGTTTTGTGGCTTTAGCTTTACTATATGTATATGCGGTAACCCTGACGGTGTCGAGTCAGTCACGGTCCGCCACACACACACTTCTCTCGGTGTCTATGGCTAGCTTCTAGCTAATGCTAACATTATCAAACAACAGTTTTCATTTGCATTGCTAAAGTAGGAATACCTTACCTGTCCAGCAGAAAACGGGCAACTTCGGCGTCGCTTTGAAAACATTTATTCCTCATTAGAGCATTTCATCTGGGAGAAGCCACAACGATGAACCCGTGATTTCTGCCTGCGTCTCTCCCGCCTGGCTTCATCATGCTTTCACATTTTTGAAGCAGATTCACCCTCCGTCGGCTCTTGTGCTAAATATCATCTGTGGTCCTCCATTTGTCCAAAATTCCACTTCTAATAAAGGAGAGGACTTCTACTACTACCTAATAGCATAGACTGTTTAAATAGTAGTTAGACTACAACTTCTTCTTCTGCTGCTGCTTTTTCTTCTGCTGCCGCTTCTTTTTCAAGGTAGTGACGAAACGCGCTGTGTAGAGCCTTATGGTTAATGTAGAAACATAGTGACGCAACATGGCGACGTCCGTAGAGGGGGTGCCCGCGGTTATGGAGATAGAAATGGCTCATTCAAAGGTAATAATTTTCTGTCACTAGATCCTCAGAAATATTACACACTGGACCTATAAAAAAAAATGCATTTGTGTGTCGAGCCACGTCAGGGGAGTCTCAAAATTCACACACAAATGCAGTGAAGTTCACAGACCGCAAGCAGTTTGTAAATCAAGATATATTTGTGTGTGCATCAGAAATATATTTCTGAATCTTGTCCTGTGCATTTGTGAATTTTGTGTGCATATGTGAATTTTGTGTGCATTTGTGTATCACGTGTGTATTTATGAATCCCGTGTGTGCATATGTGAATGTAGTGTGTGCATTTATCTTTATTGTGACTTTTTTAGCTCCATACTCAGGTCAGTGCCAATGATTGAGAAGCCAATGATTGAGAAGGTCTATGACCTCTTGCGGCTTGTGTGGAAAACCTATCACTTCAGTCCCAAAAGCAAGCGAGAACTGAAGGCAATAGGTGCTTAAATGGGCAAGAAACCCTTCAGCTGTTAAAACTCGGCACTTGCTGCCACACATTTATCGGGCTCTCTGTTTTCCTTCACTCAAATTATTCAACAGGGCAGGGTCAATACACTGCTGTGCATCATCACATGGAGCACCTTGCAGCCACATCCAAAAATACTGACGTAAAGGGAAGGGCCAAGCACATTGTGCTGCAAAGGAAAAGCCACTGAGAGAAGGGAAGCTCCAGGAATTCTTACAGCACATAGGGAAATATTCTGAAGGTACAGAGAAGCAGGAAGTACTGCCAGTAAGCAAGAGACGGACAGCTGCAAGTAACCCCACTGTCATAACCTTCCCCAAAGTCATACCACATTTACAAATAATAATAATAATAATACATTTTATTTTTTGGGATGCCAGATTGTGGAGGGCCTTATATGTAATGAGGAGAATCTTGAAGTTTATACGAAACTTTACAGGAAGCCAATGTAGCTGAATCCGAATAGGAGTGATGTGATCTGTTGACTTTGTGTTGGTGAGGATTCTGGCAGCAGAGTTCTGTACTAATTGGAGTCTATTGATGAGTTTTGTTGGGATGCCAGAGAGAAGAGAGTTGCAGTAATCTAGGCGTGAAGTGACAAAGGCGTGGATGAGGGTTTCGGTGCTTGAGTATGAGAGTGAGGGACGGAGTCTAGATATGTTGCAGAGGTGGAAGAAGGATGCCCGGGTAATGGTTTTGATGTGAGATTCAAACGAAAGGGAATTATCAAAAATGACGGTTTTTCGCGGTTGTTGACAGTGGGATGGGAAGACCGACAAAGTTTAGGCTGGAGTTGTATGATAGGAATGGGATGTAGATGGAATTGCATTAATTTCCACGAGTTCCTGTAAAAACAAGGCAGAATAACCATGTTAGAACATGATAAAAATTAAACATCTCTTCAAATAAATTAGTTTATTTGTAAAAGAAATAAAACATTAATACAAGGATACAAGGACCAACATGAATACAAACAATTTAAGATTTCTTCTTTGTGCTATTATTATTATTGTTTTGGATACTGAGAATGAGGAAGATGGTGTAACATCAAATGAGCGAAAATGAGCATGCACATTTTGAGATCATGTTTGCTTGTTACGTTTAGTTTGGGACAGCCTTGTTGACTTCACTCGGACAGCCTTTCCTCATATCAATGAGTACACTGCATTTCTACTATTCTGAACATACAGTAGCTCTTAAATCTGACATTTGATGAGAAACGTTTTGCAGTTGTTTTTAAATTAAGTCATAATGTTTTTTCTTTGCGGTATATTTTTGCAATACGATAATTCAATATATATAGTGAACTGTCTACCTTATCACCATAGATTGGCATTTCCCGCTGAAAGCATTAGTATAATGGCAACGTTCAAAGGTCAATCAGTTCTATTTGTGCTACATCTGGAATCAGAGGCCTGACAGAGGCATTATAAAAAACAAAGTAATTGCTTTCGTATGTTTGATAAACGGCAGGGAGAAGTATGCTTGGAGTTCAATCGACTTATCTGCCTTCACGTTTCATTGACTGGTTTCAGAGTCTCAGGAGTGGACATCAACACACGTGAGAACCGACCAGAACCAAGCAGTCGCACTGATATGTATAGGTTTAGGTGTGAATTGCAGTGCTTGATGAGTGCAGAATATCAGCTGCGGTCTTTGTGTCCAGCCTAAACCAACACTGTAAGCTTGGTTATTCATTCATTACTGATGCATTACAGATTGGCGGTTTACCGTTCTTGTTATCTGCTCCCATGTGCAGCTGATCTCTGCCAACGAGGAGGCATAACACAAGAAGTTGCCTAATTAATAGCTGAAAGATAGTTGGCGCAAGGGTTTTATAAACATTTTTTCTCAGAACCACGAAGCTCAGCGTGATTATTAAGATAATCAGCCGCTGACGCAGAATGTGTCAACTAAAAATGGTCAACTGGGACCCAAGTATCATTTACTATTCCAAGACAAATGAGCTGCCAAAGCAGTTGCTACAACTGGGCATTTAACAGCACACTAAAATTACAATGGCCTAGTATCTATAGAGCAATTAACCTTTGTAAACCAATTATTATTTAGTACTTGATGATGGCAAAATTCTGGTTTTGCCCTGTCCTTGTGGACATTTGTGTGCCCTATAAAAGATGGGAATATAGGGCCCCTTTAGTGCCCTATTATCTTAGCACCACTGAAACTCTTGCCAACTCGCCCTCAACCACATGTATTGATTAATTGGCATGGAGAAATCCCACTATCTGTGTCGGAGAGGAGGGAGAGAGCAAATGGATGAAAGGGATTACAGTGGGTGTGGAGCAGTGAAGGGGGAGGGGGGGCACGGAGAGCCAGGGTAATGAATAGGAGGTCCACAGACTGAGGGGCTCTGGACCTCAATCACCTGTGGCCCCCAGCTGCTCGCCTGTTTGCCTGCCTGTCAAACACAAATTGCGCTGCCATGGCAACAAGCCACCGGTCACCATAAACCGAAGCCGCGGTGCCCCCATCTCCCTAGAGTCGTTCGGGACATTTTGACCGAGGCCCGGGGCCACTGTACATCCGTGCAGTGTTGTGTAAATATGCAATGACGTTTATGCCATTAGTGCCATTTTTTGTCATTTGAATGACATTGTAAATTACATTTTTGACTTGCCACAGGAGGGACATTCGTCACTGGAGTTGTGACGCCGACAATCTGGGCAATTCCAGTCCCTCTGTGTACCTCGTGGAACACAGAGCTACTCGGCCATAAATTCATCCCAGGCAATACTATTACCTTTACCCTGATGGCCCTCAAGCAACGGCAGTGCAATAATAGCGAATAGATTTTATCCCGTTTGGAGCCTGTGCGTTCCCGTGTTCTTTATTTCTTCCCCGCAGCCTGTAGGACTAAAACAGAAAATAAGGTGTGTTGTACCTTCCATAATGAAGGGTTTCAACCACCTGTATAGACTCTGAAGCCCCAGCAGCGCTCAAGTATAATGTGTGAAGTGTGAAAATCGTGCAATCTGTTTGTTAGTTAGCACTGTCACCTCACAAGAAAGAGTACCAGGTGTAGATTCCTGGCTGGGACTTTTGCATGTTTTCCCTGTTACTCGCCTGGCTAAATCAAATAGCAATCTACCACTGTTGTGGTTCTGCTTTGGTCTGATGGGAGTCAGAATGCTGTTGGATTGTACGATAGCACAGTTCTTCCATCGCTCATACAGGAAATCTTTGATTGTCCACAAACCGATGCTGAAGTGGGTTAGTGGCTCACTGTGATCCCTGCGATCCCAATGAGCTTGTGGACCAATAATGATAATGCTTTGTGATCAACAGCTTAACTCGTGGCACACTCTGCGTCTACTCCAGATGCATTGTGGGTGAGATGTCGCCCAGAATACCGATATGAGCGCTCAACAGGGTTCTGGTGACGGTATGAGACGTTAATGAATAAATCAGTGGGGCTTGTCAACTGTCATCACAGCCAGCTGAGACGGAGAGAGGCGGGGGGGATGGGTGGTTGAGGGGTGGTGGGGCGTTTTCCTTTGCAATTATGAAGATTAATAAGAACCTTTTTAAAAAAGGACTCACGGTACTCACAGGAATTACCGTAGAGCACTGACAACGCTAATTGGAAATCCTATCAGAATGTTCATGTGAAACCACTGAAAACACATTTTCTTGCCAACACAAATTATGACATCTAAGAAAAATTTGGGAAGACCCCCCCCCCCAACACACAGTAACTCAGTTCTCTATCTCACTAAAGATCTTTTGATGTGACGTGCTTAGAACTGTGCACTGTATATTTTGACAACATCCCTTAGCGCTGGCAAACAGCCTCAAATCAGCATATTCCTCAGCGCCATTATTACATATCCTGCCATTACCGTCTCTGTGTGCTGTTCGTCCTCCTTGGCCCGGCTGCCCCGGCTGAACAGAGTTCAGCTGCTCCCATCCAATTAGCCCATGCTGTAGGTCCCCTTCTGCGTGTGCAAACCGTGCCGCTCTTCTGCCCTCCTCGGGGCCCCAGCTACCGCTCGTCATCCTCATGGCTGCTTTATTAGCATGGGCTCATTTGTTTCCTATTAATTATGTATTAATGTCAACCCGCTAATTAGGATAAGGTCAAGACGGCGGTAAATCATTCTCAGAGTGACTGCGACCAAAGGAGCTTGAAAGTTGTTCCTATTCTACGTGTTTGCACTCTTAAGGAATGCTTGCTTTTAGCGTGAGCAGAGATGCCAGACCCTCCTCTCTCTCTCTCTCTCTCTCTCTCTCTCTCTCTCTCTCTCTCTCTCTCTCTCTCTCTCTCGTCCACATACCGCTCTGTGTTTTTCCCACAGTCCCTTGGGTCCTGAACTCTTCCTGTCGAGTCTGAGACGGAGAGCAGCACGAGTCCTCTCTCCTCCTTTGCACTCTCATTACTGACGACCATCTGCCCTCACCTTTGCTCTTGTCCTCCATTCTACCTTTTCTCCCCTCCTCTGTTAAAGGTGCACGTTCAGCCTTCTGAGACACATTTAAAGACGTCTTTTTACAGCGTCTCTTTCAAATGCTTGCCGGCCTTGCTATGTGGGCGAAGCACGACCTACGCCTCTCTGATGGACTGTTTACTGGTCCTAATCTAGTCCCAAGACACTATGTCAACACGCATCTGATCTGATGTGGCTGGATCTGTCACATAATGTGAACATATTCACCAACTGAACATGCACTGTATCTATTTTGGGTTAATCCTTATTTTGCATCTTGTTTTTCAGAAGAAAATAGTAAAACTTTGAATAATGTCTATTTTTATGATGCCTAGATGCACGAGTAGTGGGAGCCATTTTTTTAGTTCTATTTTTACGCTCGCCACTGGAGAACAAGAACAGTAGTAGTATTATGAGTTTGTATGATGGCATGACACAAACACAATAAAAAAGAAAATTAAGCTAGTTGTGGATTGTAGCATTAAGGGAGCTTACAACTGTTTCATGCAAATGTATAATTTTTGCATAAGAAATCCTTTACTAACTAGCCTTGTTAGACGTAGTCTGCATTAAGGGACTTTTCCTAGTCCTGTGTAACAGAGCACAATTGGCCAACTCTACCGGTGTCAGGAGTTTTGATGGCAACCATGCTTCCCTATCGGTCCCGTCTTTTCGTCTACACGCTGTCTTACAATGTCTGTCCAGGGAGCTTACAGGCAGAGCAGGGAGGGAGATGCGTGGTACAGCGGCTTGTCTTGACAGATAAACAGGATTTTGTGTCTGGCAAGCTGAAGATTGTCAGCTCCAATCTGGGAGAGCATTACGACTGGCTGTCAGTGTCGGTGCATTGGCTCCACTTTGGCAGGGCGTGATGACGGGTGGGAGACGAAGTCTCCACCATCTCATAACATAACATCGAGCTGTGACTCTAGCTCACAGTTTCAGGTGACGTTCGCCTCCATAACCCGATTTCAGTAAATGTAAAGCTCAGCTCATGTAAAAACAGTGGAAGCGTGGGTGAAATCTGGGGCGAAGTGGTTGTTGTCATTTTTATTTGTTTATATATTTGTTACATATATAAAATATATTAAAGATGCTACGCACACACGCTTTCTAGCCTATTTTTTTACGAGGCTTTATACTATTTATAAAGGTAAATCTCATTTTTGCTTTATATTTCTGTTTTTGTGCCTCTCTCAGAACAGGAAGCGCAACATTTTGTACTGGGGGTACAAAATGTAATTTCATAATGTGTCAACATTTATAATAGCATTGAGATTAGGTACTGCTCTCTTACTGCATGTCTTGTGGGAGTCCAAGTCTCTTGAACCTCCTCCTCATAATGGAACCCCAGGGGTCACATGTTACATTTGTTAAATGTCAGCAGTAAGTGTGTCAAAGCCAAGCCGGTAGTTTTTAGCACGTGGGCTGGATAAAAGCTGCCCTCGCACTATCAAGTACTGTACTTCACCCAGGTTGGTATGTCCTGCTTTAAAGGGCTAGGTTTTTTGACGCTCTCCAAATCAATTGAAATGAGTTGGCTCGGGGGCCCCTTTGGCATTGACCCAGAGAGGAAAAGGAAGGCTCATACCATACGTGACGAGTCATATTAACCAGCTGGCTCCCCTGCCAACTGGATCATTGCTGTTCCGTTAGCCTGCAGCACCGAGCCAAGTGATTAAATTAACAGTTTGTCTTTTTTTTGTTGAGATTGTAAAAGCCACATACCACCAAGAGAGCAGCGTTATAGACATTTGTGTTTTTTTGTGCCAGATCAGGTGAATGTACTGTAACCTGAATTTCCTTCCTGGACTTCTGTATCAAATCCCCATTAGATTGTTGTTTACGTGCATAGGGTATTGATAAGAGGGACTGATGCAGATGGGGGTTTTCGGAGTTGGGTAGTTAAGCGGATCAATGTCCATTTCTTCAGCCTGTTCGAAACACAGATGTTAATGTGATTTAAAGTCTGTGGGGGGATGTTAAAAACGAGAGACTGAATTACATCAGATGTCAAGGGGAACATGGCTAAATAATTCCATTACCTAAGTGCGAAATGACATTTATCTAATTGTGACAATTAATGACATCGAAGGCGAATCATAACAAAGCGCATACGTCTGAGATTGGCTTGTCAGGGAATCAGGTAAAAGAGGCCCTGATTGGTCAGAAATTCCCGGGAGTCTAAATCGATACATAGAGGCAGGGGCTACTAACCAGATATTCTCACAGCATTTCACCCACTGATCGCATTTCTAAAAAATTACATTAAATGTTTAGCTCTTAAATCCTACCTACAGCACCTTTAATACTGTATATAACAACTACATAAGAAACTACATTTCTTTTGGGGGGGGGGGCATTTTCTAAATTGACATTTCAGTAAAACATTTCCTTGTAGCGTACAATATTGACATTTATATGATTGTTTATTGTACAATTTACAGGTTGATGGTAATTCCCATGCGTTGTACTGCATTGGATTATTGAACATGTTTACATTTAATTACTATGGATTATGATATAAATCAATTTGAAGGCCTGGTTAGTTCTCATATTACACCCACTAATAATACATTATTAATGTAATGTACAGGTTTGTACACATCTGTGCACTCTAAAATAGGATAACTGATCTTTTCCATTTTAACTTAAAACTAAACCCAGAACCATAAAAAGGCGAAAAATGTGAAAATGTGTGCACGGGTTATTCCCATTTAAGATAAAAAAGAGAACGAATAGGAAAACATAAACAAAGGATTCAATTTATTAGGAAGCTGCGAAGGTTTAGGTTTCTTTTTTTTTTTGTTTGCAGAAACATATTGGAACTTTTTATTGGTTTTGAGAAGCATCTGTGAAAGAGTGTTCCGAGACATAGAACAGCTTCCGGGCTGCAAAAGAGGAATGGGATCTATCTAGTACCATCCGACAACTGTGGCCACAGTGGTATTTCCGTGTGGTGCCTCCATTCATACGAGACTTGCGACACTTGCTCCGCTGCGACGCCCCCATGCGTGTGATTGTCTTCTATTTTAAGAGACCCCTTGTCGCCCGCCGTGCAGAGAGAAATGACGGAGCCTCGCCAAAAAACCCTGCTGCCGCCGCTGAGACTGATGCACAGCTCTTCTTCTGTGCTCCCCCTTGACGGTACTCCTCTTCCCCCCCCCGAGGCGCGGGCCTCCAAATGCCAGCTTAGACAGGAGCTATCGCCACTCCTTCCCTAGTGGGAAAATGTCAGAAGAACGAGTGTGTGAGTGTGGACCGAGGTAGCGAGAGAAAGAGATACTCTGGCCTAGTTCGATAAGTGGGGCATAATAATTGAAATTACTTTTGGAAAAGCAAGTATGATTCACTTCGACTCAGCCAGGTGAGTTTAGACTAAAGAAATGAAGACATTTAGTTTCCCAGCTGTAGTGCTGACTTAATATACATCATCATCTGTTTTCTATTACGGTGAGATATTACAGTATTTATATAATACTCACCCTTTCTTAGCGTTTGCTTTCGCCGTGCATTTTTGTTATTCAGATTCTCTCTGACTTGTTTGGATCACTGCATCGATGACAGGATCTATGGCTCCAGTCCATTCTTTTACCATCATTTATTCTTTCACGGTCCAAGGACCTCAAGACGAGAGAAAGAGACACAACAGGCCGTCGGAGCCCGTCGCTGTTCTTCGCAAACACATGGCGACGAACGCCCATGCATGGCCAATGTAAGCTGAGAATACAACAAAGCTGTGCTCCAGGGCTGTAGTGACGCAGCAGGCGCGTATAGTGGCGTGTATTATTGACAGCACATGACAGGGGGAGTCACTCTTGCGTGACGGATATCCTGGCCGAGCTAACTGAAGACAGCCGGCTGAAGATTCTGTAAGTGCTCCATCTCTCCTGCGGAAATAAATGAAGACTCTGTGGAGTCCGTTGGACTGCACATTAATACATGTTGTCAGTAGGGAGACCACTCACGGTTAACTGTAACAGTGAGATTTCGACATATTTCCTTGAGTCTTAAAAGGGGGCATTCAGAAGAGGCTTATGGTTATTTTTAGACTCTCTTTGATGGATTATTAGCTGGACCATAATGCTTTGATTCTCTTAAACCCAAATATAAATACATCACCTTGACGGCAAACGACCAAGAATAAAGCCTCTTTTATGTGGTTAACAGAGCCTGAATGGAAACGTATAGTGCCTCTTCACCACAGAGTCTGTAACAACGCTTTAGGATGTCTTTACCTTGTTTGTGTCTCTAGTCGTTATTCGTTTTCGTAAAAGCACGCTGTTACATTGGCAGGCATCTGCCACTGACCCCTTAGCATTTTGATGACGAGTGGCTTGATATAAGGCCCTCCGGCAGCAGCTGCCGGGAGACATCGGAGTGCTAGTAATTTTCACCCTCATCTTCTGGGCTGTTCTGGGACTCCTTCCAGAATATTCTTAACTCCGAGCCTACTTCATTAACCGCTCCCCCCAGCCACCCCACAATTTTGTTGTTGTTTGCCCAGTAGTTATCCATTTAGCCTCCATCAGTATGTTATTGCAATACACTGGGGTTATCCCCAGTACTTTTCATTAACTCACAATCCGCGAGCTGGTTCTTGAATACCAAGTGAGTCAGTGGTGAGCCCCGCTCTTGCTTTATGTGAGCCTGCTTAGTGAGGACATGAGCCCTGCCATCCACCAAGCACACACATATTCATACAACACACACACACACACACACACACACACACACACACACACACACATGCACACACTGTAGGTGGCCATGAATATTTGACGAGGCCTACACAAAGATCGGACAACTTTAGGCTCAACTCACTGGTCCTCATGCATCTTTAATAGGGTCTGCCCCTCTTGTCCGACAGCAAGGAAGATAACTGCTGGGACGCAGAGTGTGAGGCCCTTCTCCACCTCGATAAATAAGGAAACACGTTCGTTTGGGCGGGGGTGGGGGGTTTAGGGAAGAGGAAGCAGGTGCATGCGGCGGGCAGCAGGCTCTTGGGTCGATAACAACTGGATTTGTTTTTCTCTGAATGCAGCGTTGTTTTACGAGATACTGATTACACCTCACATTTGATTCCCCAACCCCCCCGCACACACACACACACAGACACACACCCCCACCCCCCGCCCAGTTCCGACTGAGACACAAGGTTTTGTTTCCATTATATTATAATGAATATAATATTGTTGCATTTTAAAAGGAGAAGCTTAATGTTATCGTGTTCTGAATTTATTCCCTGGAAAGGTAATGACTACATACTGCTCTCTAAATGTAATATTGGCTAGAAAACGTCTATGGAGCCTGTTGAATTTAAAGGCATGTTGTCTTTACATTAAACATTAATAAGTGTATTTGTTTGCAAAATCAAATCAGTTCCATTGCCTGCTTGTCATCAAACATACAAACAATAATGTTTACCAAATGGCTTTGTTGTACAACATACACGCTTATTAAAATGACATCTCATTAGAGGCAGTGAGCGGCCGTTTTACATGAAATTAATTGGGGGTTTTTTAGAGCACTTTCTCTTCATTATCATTCTGTCTTGCAAATGGATTCACCACAACGGCAATGCATATTCATTTTACAGGAAGCCTGAAATGTGTTCGGAAATGAGCCAAAGGTGGAGCCGGGCTGGTGTGCAGGCGGATGAATAATAAACACAAGAGCCTTGTGCTCCAGAGGTGAAAGAGGAAAGGCTGTCGACTACAGTTGGAGACTATTTGTGAAGAGGGGGTTGGACGATGTTTTTAGATGTGTCCCAACATCTCTTTCACTGTAAAGATCACATACATGCACACGTCTTTATCAGCTGTAAAATTGATAAAGACGTACATCCATTGTTGGAAGTGTAATGCCAGGTGCAGTTCTGAATGGGAGGAACATATCAGACTTCCATTTGACTTAGTAGCATTAATAATGCACATAGACAAGCCTTCACTGTTTTGCTATTCTGAAAGGTCTGAGGAAATGTGCAGACTGTTTGATATAGAGTGATCCACATGTTCTTTCATAGGGATTCCTCTTTCTATTCTTAAAAGCTCTTCTTTTTTGTATGTGCAATACGTATATGCTAACATCAGAGAAGCCCAACCAATTGAAAGCCTGCCTGAGGCTGAGAACCAAACAAAAGTTTCCCTTTTTGCTAAGTAATGGACTTTCTCTAACCTGAGGCAAGATAAAAACGTTCGAGGCAAAGGGCATAATTTGTTGGCAGCTTCACCCAACAGCAACACATCCTCCTTGAAAGAAACTGCAGACAAACCGCTATTTAAAAGAAACAATCCCTATCAAAGAATCTGCATTTCGCAGTTTCAAACACTTCTCCCATTCTACCGCGTGGTTTGTCATCTGTCTTTGCAAATCCAAAGCCAGACACGTCCATAACCCTGAAGTGGCATTAGATGCTTGCTTAGGAATTATCTAATGCTCACCAGGTGTGCTGCTTGTCTCTATCTTGGTGGAACGCCCGACTAACAAGGCACCCCCACCTTGCCTAAAACATATAAAACAATCGAATGGCACACTTCGATGGAAAACAATCGAATGGCACACTTTCCCAAAGGTGTACAGTATCATAAAACTGTGGGTCGCACATTTTGCATATTTTTCGAAAGCATAAAATCAAATTGATTTGATTCATCGCCTACGAATATATAAATCTTTGAAATTGACACATTTACACATTAACATGTTAGCATAGTTGAATACATACACATGTTATATAAAACCTAAAATATAAATAATAAATACAAAACATAAAGTTGTCATAGTCCTTTTGAGCTGTGAGAAGCTGATTCTAATTGTCTCTTCAGTAGATGAAAAGGGGAAATCAGGCATGGGATATTAGCCAACGTCATCGTTGTGGAAAAGTGGTTTAGCTCTGAGCATAAATGTCAGTGAACAGTAAAGCGGTTGTTAATTAAAGTGTAATTGTGTTACAGTTTGGTTTGGTGCCCCGTTTGGCTCTGGATATTCCATGAGTCAGGACCTATAGCTTCACACAGAAGAGACAGAAAAGCAATGTGGACAATACAAACATTTAGAGGTACTTTTATTGCCTATTCATCAACCAAATGAAAAGCCACATTTTGGCACATTGAGCCTCACGATTCCTCTTTCAAATGGTTAAATCCAGGGATATTTTGCTGGGACTGCATGTTCTTTGTCTCACTCCTCAAGCTTCATATTTACGATGGCTAGTTAGACTCCAAGGAGCTTGACAACATAATGAATCCAAGGCAGCCCATGGTAATTGTTGTTAGATGCACAACCCATACCCCAACCCCCCTGTCACTCATAAGCTTGATCAAAATAATCATATAGTTCTATATTTGTAGCTGTGTTATTGACAGTATATTGCGTGTGACTGCATTGTTTTTAACATTTTGTTATCACTATTTGACTCTCTAGTGGTCCTAACTGTTATTGTGGGAATTTGCTGAACATTCAGGGATGTTGCCATGGGTTGTTAAGGTTAAATAAGATGTACATTCAATAACAGATAGCTAAATGTAGATTCACAGGAATCCAGACGCACAGAAATAAATTAGACTAGATATACACTTTGTTGGTGGTGTTGATTTAAAAAACATAAGAATAAACCTATATCCTAATGCAGTCTCTGCATGACCTCATCCATAAATACACTTCACTGATACTTCAGATTGCCTTGAAAGGGTCTTTTCATCCATGAAACATTTGTTTTTGATTACCAGGGAAAAAGGACACGCTCTGCAAGGGTTGCCCAGTCAGGGCTATCGGAGATAAATGTCTTTTAGTGATTGGCCAGCCCACACATCTCTCATCAAATATTCATGCTGGAGACTTGGGAGAATTCTGGGGATTCAGGGATATAGGATATTCTCCCATCAGTCTAGCTCTGGGAAGGCTAGTTGGTGTCTCCGAGCAGCTTGCTGGAGAATTCTGTTGTTGTTGTTAGAGGCTAGTCTATGCAGCATGAAGAATGGCCCGTTTATGCAAGGTAACGTACAGAACGTCTTGATTTCTGAGCTATGCCAAAATATGTGAAATGTTTGTGAAGGGGCAGGGCAAGGAAGTAGATATGCTGCTTATAATTGTAGTCACGATTTGAACATGTACTGTTGTGTCTTTAAGATTAATTAATGAATTGCCCACACAAATCCACAAAATGAGCAGTTGAACCAACACTGTAGTCCAATTTAGACTATGGCAGTTTATCATCTATATTTACAAGCACGTATGTAATCTATTACCTGTATAAACATACTCACCCTTTATGAACTGACATCTGTAATAACAACGTCAGTTTCATTTATATAGCACTTCTCTAAAACAAAAAACACAAAAACAGACACAAAAAACAGATGTAAACAAAACAATATACAACAGTAATAATATTATAAATTTTAGTCAACGGTATAAGTAATTATGTCTGACTAATCTTTATAAAGAAAAAGATAATAATGACTTTAATAATGACTTTTAATTAGCCTGGCTGCAGTCAAGGTGAAAATGTGTTTTACTTTGCAAGATGCTTAGCTGTGCTTTTTAACCTGTAATTTTATCTGGGTGTAATTTCTGGGACTGGGAGGAAATGGAAAGTCCAGTTGCTTGGATTTTGGCTGTCCACTTCCTGGCAGACCAAAACAGCTGGTGAACCCTAAGAGCACTTGAATGTATGCGCTGTCATATGAGGTGAAACTGGGCCATCTTATTGTATCTCCAGTCCTCTTTTCAACACAGAGCCCCTTTGAAAAGCCTGCCTGAGCCTTGCTCTGCCCTGCACTAAATGTGCAGGCGAAGAGATAGTGCATTCTTATGTTATCTGCCAGCGGCCCTGTGCCCTTTCAGCCGTTTTCCCATTTCCAAGATTTGACCAGGAGCTGACCTTGTTTTTTTAAGTGCTTTTAAGGCACTACTAAGTCTCCTCTTCCTTTTTCATGTCTCAGAAATGGAGAAGAAAAAAAAAGGACGATTTCTTCATCGTCTCTCTTCTGAATTCGCAGGGCATTAGGCATCACACAAATGGAAGGTAAAAAATGGGGAGCATTTCCTACTTTCCATTTGTGTGATGGTTTTTCACATGACGACGTGCACGCGATGACAGCTTTTCTGCAACTTCACGTGGGCCTGTAATCCGAACAGCAAATCCCAGAGAATGAACAGTTGAGAGTAAAGTATTGTGATCCTAATAAGACTGTATGACCGATCTAGGTAAGGAATTTGAATCAGTGCCCGCGTCCACTCCATAGGCCAACCAATCACAAGGGATTAGGCAAGAGATGGAAGCCATATGTGTCTGGGACACACTCGTGTGTGGAGATAAACTTTGCATCTCCATCCCTCATAAGCGCACGTCAGACACGGCGCTAATCTGGGTCAAAGTGCTAACTGCTTAGAAGTACCTAGGAGAAGCTCATGTACGAATAATTTCTCGCACCTCTCGCCCGTCCTCATTAGACTCACCAAAGCTTTCTTTTTCCTTTAGCGCCCTTCCACCTCAATGTTAACCGCCCTGACGCTGCTTCAGCAGTGTGCTATCTACCAATCAACAACAGCCCTGTGTGTTCCCAATCACCGGGCACTTTGAGGCCGTGGCTCGCCTCTGCAATCTAACTGTGACAGAGGAGTGAAACTGAGAGATTCCTAGCGGTGTCTACTTAGCGTCCAGTTAGTATTCGCGCCGTCCAATCAGAACACTCTGCAGCCTCTGATTGCGGCCGCTATGTGCATCATGACAAACGATCCACCCATCACACCCATGCAGTTTATGACTGGCCGCCCACCCCCAGTCGATTCACAGAGTAAAAACGGACTGCTCTGAAGAAGTGGACGCGTTTTGGTGCCTGATTGCTCTGAAGCGAGCGTTAATGGGCGACGCGTGTTCAGTGTTTCATGAGAGGCCACCCCAGTGGCCCGCACCTCCGCCTGTGTCACGGGGGGGCGGAGGTGGACGACCATAGCTCGTCCATCGAGCTATGGTCGCTGATGGACGTTACAGCTGGTTTCATGTCTCCATGGTTTCATGTTTCATGTTTCATGTCTGGACTCAAAGCCGGGCCCCTTCGTAGAGAATGAGGCTCAAACGATGGGCGCTGACGTCCAGTGTGACAGAGCAGCCTGGCTGAGACCATTAGGGGGCTTTTTTTGAACCCCCCTTTCCCGCTAAGGGGGCTTGTCACGCACGGCGCTTGCTTCAGGGATACAGCTGCATGATGTGCCGCTGGGACCGGGCGGCTCATCTCGTCCCAGGGACCCGCAGCGGTGGAGGGGGGGTTGTAGGGGACCAGCTTGGGCAGCGTGTCCGCAGGGAACACATCACATCCACACAGACACCCCCCCCCCCCCCCAATCATCTCTCTCTCCCTTCACTCTCTCTCTTCTCTCTCTTCCATCTCTCAGCCTCTCTCTGTTCTCTCTCTCTCTCTGTTCTCTCTCTCCCATTAGAGTAAGTGAGCTCAGGCTGCTGACAGGAGTGACAGGCCTGGGGTAGTGTGTGTGTGTATGTGTGTGTGGTGTGCGTGCATCTGTTTGAAGTCCCAGCCCCAGCCGGCTCACCCCCTCTGGACTTTTACCCAGGTGGTACCAGCAGAGCACAATCAAGTCTGCAACTAGCCGCTCCATCTGATACACAGTTGGCAGGAACGTCGGCAGGGGGAAAAGTGCGTGTGTGTGTGCTTTGGGAGATCGCCTGCACATAACCATGTCCCGTGATGGCGTCACACAACCAGCCTCCACACTGTTTAGTGATAAAATGCTCAATGGCAATTCCTGGCAGAATTCTGACAATTTAGATAATGTCCAAGTTTCTGTGGCTGTTCGACAAGATCGCTAATTCTTTGTAGATGACAAGAATGTAATTGGGAAAACCGTTTGACCAATTTGAATCATTAACCAAACAACCATTTCATAATGACATTTATTATTCTGACGCGTACCAAAGCTTTGTTATCAACAAAACCCTGTTTTACTCCTGGCATTTTATCGAGAAATAAGCCCATTGGACGTGGCATAAGGCCTGACACAAAGCAACTGCTGGATCCTTGCAAATCTTCAGGCTTAATTGATTATTTGTGCAGCGCTGTATATCTGCAAGGTGCAGGAAACCCAGGGGAAATAATGTAAAACAGATAACAAGATGAAATGTGGGAGAATTGCTTTCTGCTGCCCATTTTATTAATCTCTTTCCCTTTTCTCATTCACGATGGGTTTCCGATCTACATTTTTTCCATTACATAGACCCAGCCTCACATTTTAAAGTGGTGTGGCCTAAATACAAAGTTAAGAGTTGATTTAGAGGAGCAAAGGAAAGTGATGAGAGGTTATTTTGATTTGTGAATAGCACACTGAAACCCCCAAAGGAAAACATTTCATTTTCCAATCTCTCCTTTAATAATCTTCCTCTCACTTCACTGTCAGCACAAAAAGCGGCAAATTCACAATGCTGATTATGTACACAAACATTGACTTATTTAAATATTGTGGAGAAAATGTACGGATGAGTCGATGCCAAAACCTTTCACAAGTGCTAAACTAAATGTTCTCTTGAGCCATATTGGAATTGTGATTGCATGTTTTGTGGATTGGACAAGTGGATGTAATGTTAACTAAGTATATTTGTGGACTGATACCAGCACCCTGCTCAGGCATTTACTTAATACAGTGTCTCGTTGTTTTTTTCCCCCATGGCTTCTTGCTTTACTTTTTCAGTATTCAGTAGTCTACAGTAGTCTAAAATATTACAATTCACATACGATATAGCTATAGTGACTATATGCACTGGGAGTATCAGTATTCTGAACTAAACCCAATGACCTAAAATGTCTTGATTTTTAGAAATCTTTCCCTGGCTGAAGTGAACAATCTGCTTTCTATAATGACATTCCAAGTTTGTTAAATCATTAAAGTAATTTTACGTTTGTATAACATTGATGCATTGATTGCAAAACTATTGTGAAATAAAATGGCTTAGTTTGTGTTTTGTTTGGCTCTGTTGTCTTTTGGCTTAAATAGAACTCCTAGCATTTGGTAGCACATCAGGCTATAGACCATAATTGCCTTCTCCTCGCTAGGGAGCCTCTTGTTTTCGGTTGAAATCTGTTTCGGCGTTACAGGGAGGGGGTGTTGTTGTGTGTAAAAGCAAGACAATGGCTGGATCACTTATATCATACAGTATAAAGTGCCAGGGAGGAACAGGGGACATTGAGGATGAATCCAAAGACAGCTTGCCACAGTATTTCTATTATTTCTTTTTTATATATAGAATATGGAACTTTGTTGAATGTAGGAAGACTTCATAATGCTAGTCAGCATCCTGCCCCGTATCATTCAGGTATTATTGTGTCAGTATATCCTCCACACAATAGTCCATAATCTTCATTTAGAAAGCAAAAACACAAACCATTGTGTTGTCCCATTACGTTTCTTGTTTTTAATGAATTAGCTTGTATCTATTTTTTTTACTTTTGTTATATCAACCAGTTTTGAGCCCTGTTTAACATCCTTAACTTGGTGCAGTTCCATGTTTTAGTTCTGTTTTCCAGTCTGTGTTTTCCCTGTGTTCCATGTGGTTCCTGGTTTTCCGTCTCTATAGTTGTCTTGTGTGTTGATTTGATTATTGTTTTCACCTGTGTCTCCCCATGTGTATTTAAACCCTGTGTTTCCTGTTCGTTCCTTGCTAGATTATTTCGTATCCTGTCTTGTTTTCTAGTACCCCATGTCAGTCTGTTTTCTAGTTTCAGCTCCCTTTTTGTACCTTTGCCTGTATAGAATACCTTGTTGCTAAACCCTGCCTGTCTCTTGACCACAATCCTGCCTGCCCCTTTGAACCATTGCTCTGTATATACCTTGTTACCGAACTCTGCCTGTACCACGACTACGAACCTGCCAAGTAAACCTTTCTTTTATACTTGCATTTGTCTCCGTGCCTCCCTTCATACCGCTAAAGTAACACCCTGGATAGAACCTGGAAACCATTTCAGTTTTTGGAGGCCATTGGAGGAATTTTTTTCCTGTCACTTCTTCCTAAATGCATTAAGCATGTGTATCAAAAGGATTGATTTGGTTCTTAACGGTATTTAACTGCTTATTCTTGTCAATACGGGAAATACAAACCGCATACCCAATGTTTCGAGGCTTAAGGTAGTATGAGGAAATTGAATGGGGAGGCTGTTGAAATGCTAACTGAACTGCTCATGTTTAGCCACAGGCTGTGTAAAATTTGTGAAATATACATAAACTTCTAACAAGACCGTATAGCCACCTAACTGCACAGGATACACATAAAAAGAACACACGGCCTGGAACGCACACACAGCCACAAACGTGTTCACAGTGGATGTCGCTGTTGCACTAACCGCTCAGATGCGTGTGCGTGACTGCAAAGGGACCCTACCTCTCACTGAGAGCCGGGCTTTTAAAGCACTTTGTGGCAGACTGTGTTGATATGCACGTTGTGAGATAAGCACGCAGTGCTGGGCTCAGGCACGGTGCCACCGCTGTGGCTATGTGGTCCAGTTCACATGCGGCACATAATGGAGATTTAACATCAGCCCCAGCCTGTTGGAAGTGTGTGTCTGAGAGAGCATGTGACTGTCGGGATGGAAAATCTATTAAACCACACTTAGTCCACCTACGTACAGCATCTAAACACTTGTTCTTCAAATACAATGCATATTCCTATCCTATGTAGATACAGTACAGTGAATGTTCCAGCAATAGTCAGCAATGCATTGTGGGAAATGTAACACTGTCAGTGGTTGTCTTGCAGTGCATTTGGAGTAAAAACGTACAGTTAGTAAAGGCTAATCTAGCTGGATTAACATCATAGCCTCTTGCTGCGTTACGGCTGAATTATTGAAACAGCCAGTGCACTGAGTGTCTTCTATTCTCCTGGTAGAAAGCCAGAATTCCAGTCTGACAGACTTCCCACCCAGCGGGAGGTAAAAATGTGTCAGAATAACCCTGTTGGTTTGGATTACATTGGAATTAATTTGATTAACTCTTCTGGGAGAAACAACCAGAACGGGTGTCCATTTTGTCTGTGTATTAAACTCCCTGGTAAATAATAGCTTTGTGCCTCCATTGGACCATTGTTTATTTATATCTGTTTACCTGTGTCACAGGTGCACCTGTACTCAACATGTGTGAAACCCTTTGGGTCTGCCTATAGATTCCTGCATGATTTTATTAGTGTGTTTCTGCATCCAAGTAAAACCTGTAGACAAACCTATAAACATAAACCTATAAACACAAGTAATTGTACTTATCTACATTTTAGGAGGATGCGTGTGTGAACTCCAGGTAATTCCAAAGGGTTCAGAAATGATATCTCGCCACTGTAGGTCAGGTCCTGCTTGAAGGGACTAATAAAGGCAAATGGTAGCGCTGGTTAGAGGAGTTGGAGGAGCAGTGTTACCTGGCGGGCTGTTTTGTGCTGCCTAGCACAAGCTCAGATGCCTCCAGAGTGTCTCTAATGATCCCCCTTATCATCATGCTAGCCCACAGCTTTAACTGTGCCCTCCGTGCCCCCTTCTCCCAGCGCCTCCAGCAATTACCCAGCATCGAATGCTGCCTACCTTAAAGGTAGTTTAAAGGTAGCTCCACGAAGGCATTGGCAAAATAGATGTAACTTGAAGTAGCTTCTGTATTGACTTTTGATGTAATTATATCTGTTGTTTTGTATCTCAGTAGGAGAGTGTGTAACATTGGAAAAAGTGAGGTTATTTATAGTGTATAAAATGAATCAGTCAGCCTTTATTTTAAACTTTATAAACCTTTTGATAATAAGTTTGATCACACAAAAGAGTTTAACCTTCTGAGCACGTTCCCCCAACTTTAGTGGTAAAATTACCATTTTGTTATCTACAGATAGAAACTGTTGATATTTAATATCCTACAACAGTTCCAGCCTAGCAATTCTATTGGACAAGAGGCATTTCATGAGTGCTGACATTTCACAATAACACCAATGGAACGCTTTGCTATAGGTATCACTCTGCTTTACAGATGTCTTTCTTTGCGAATGGCAAACAGTAAAACAATCTGGTAAACAGATACACAACAGAAGTGTTTTGTATTAAGTGATGGTGAATCTGGATGCTGTTTGCACTTTGATGTAAATAGTTTGTGTTATTATTTTTTGTTACTTATTTTTGAGTGCAGTTTCAGGCCCAAGGCCTCTGTGAGTATATCTGAACCTCAAAAGGCTTGGATCTGAATATTTATATGGTGTTTTCCAGTAAAAACTCCTACCCCACCCCAATGCATAATACTTAAATACTAATATGTAAATAAGCTACCAACCCCTCCCTCACCTGACAACTCAGCACGTGACTGTGGCGCCTCAGAGCATGTGCATTTAGTCTCGCTCTCACGCAAATTGCTCCCCCGCCCTCCCTGAAATTCTCCCAACCCTGCCCACACAGTTTTCAAACAAGCAAGTCAGTTTGCAGTAGCAAATTGGGGCATCTTTTGTGTTTTGTGGGGCGCTATATACACAGTGGGACAAAATGTTGGATTGTCCTTTTAAATACAAATTAAGTTAAATCATTAAAGCATTATTTAAGCTCATATTGATCATTATGAGCTTTGGTGTTGGTTTTAAATTGTGGTATGTAGTGAATGATACTTTTAGGTAGGTATAGGATGAGCTGTCTTTCTGCGATTAGCAATACAACAGCGTTTGCTTTTATTAGTTGGCTACACTAAATTCACTTTGGCATGCTGTTTTGTGGCCACAACTGCCTACAAAACATATTTTCAAAATGATGCACAATGCCTCCACATAAACAAACCACAAATCAAACTTCTTAGGCATTGCTTCTTTTTTCTGGCTTTATGCCATCCTTTTGTGATTTCTTCATGTGTTGCCAAGGTTGGCACGTGGTACACATTATTATCTTTTCATCTGGCATGACAAAGAGGTAATGATTCGCTACTTTCTGGTCCCTGGCTGTGGTACCATCTTTCTTATTCTGCTATATTCGGTGTCTTTGCAACAAGAAGGCTTTCTTGTTAAATAGCACGCACAATTATGAGCACATCTGCAGTGATGAACTAAGGCACTGGCCTTGCCATTATCGTCATCATTCCCACTAAAAAAATCACATCTAAACATAGCTGCTATGCCTGTAGCCTCAAAGGACCATCCTGATCTCACAAGCGCCATAATTTGTTCCGCCCAGCACATCAGTGTGGGAAATCTCCCTTTACAACTGGAGTTTCCAGACGGATGTGCAGAGTGGAACAAACTGTGCTTCTATAATAAGGATGGTCTTGACCAGGCTACTGTGTCTGGTTATTAGATGGGGAAAATGCTATGAGCACAAATTACTTTGCCTTTAAAACACTCGGCCTAAAAGCCTTTTGTTTCATTATATTTGTGAAAAAATTACTAAAGGTTATAATTACTGACAATTACCATTTGCGTGGTATGGTGAAGACTGCAGAGAATGAGCTACAAAATGGATGTGTTAAATTCAGTTTTAGAGTGTGCACAAAGAGCTATTGACGAGCCGTTCCCAGTAGGGGCTGACTCAGGGTGCAAGCGATCGATGCATGTGTGGCCATTGAACTTTGTATTCTATTAGACATCTCTAGAGGTTTGCAGTAGTGGCACAAAAGAACATGTTGATATCTAATTGCTGGCAAAGAAAGACCAACACCCTATTGTCAAACCCCTACGTTATTACTTTGGTGGGTTAAGTATTATTTCTTTATCAATCTATCCCTTATTTTATCCTTAACGGTGCATAAAGGATAACTTGGCATATTGATGGAACCGTCAATATGCCAATATTCTGGTAATGAAACTGCAATATGTAGAGAGGGCAGAAAACAGCCCTTAGTGTGCCAGTATATGTCTCACCATTGTTTGCATAGGTACGCTGGCAGGAAAATAAAACTTTTATCAGCAAATCTGCTGTCGCTTTCACCTGGGCTTGGGAAGACCAATTAAAATATTAATAGCAATAAAAAGTTAATATTTTCTTATTAAAAAAGCTTTAACATACTTGCACTGTACAGTGCTAGTCAAAATACTACTTTTTACATAAAGTAGTTAAATGAAATAAGTACCCTATCAACAATGTTTACTATTGTAACAAGTATTTAGTAACAAGGTTTTTATGGCATCAGCAGAAGACTAGCATGCAAGGTTCCTCATGTTGTCTTTTCTCCATCTCGTGCAGGTCCAGGTGAAGGTCTCTCTATCATGAGGTTG
This sequence comes from Percopsis transmontana, assembly GCA_025447815.1. Lineage (NCBI taxonomy): Eukaryota > Metazoa > Chordata > Actinopteri > Percopsiformes > Percopsidae > Percopsis > Percopsis transmontana. The sequence continues at coordinate 104,250 of JAOEHI010000021.1, forward strand.
GTGTGGAAGTCCCTGGACAAGATGAGGTGTCTGAGAAAACGCTCCACCATACCCTTCCTCGGTTTCCTCATCACCTTCCTCCTCTTCCTCAACCTCTACATAGAGGATGGCTATGTACTGGTCAGCTGCTCTTGTTGCATATAGGAAGTAGTTAAAAATATACTTGGGGTTCATTTCATTTGCAACACAATATCCTGGAAAAACAAAGCATAGCGACATTGAGTGAAAAATGGTTTTCCTTTTCCTAAAAACATATATAATTCCAAGTTGGCATTTGTAAATTCAAATCTACCGTAGTTGAAACCATGTAATTTATTTTTTTATTCATGAACTCATCACAACTTGTTGTGTATGGGATAGGATAGTCTAGTGGTCTAGGTGTTGGACTCCCAGCCATAAGGTTGTGGGTTCAAGCCCCAGAGTTGGCCTACCTGTAAGCATCCTTGAACCTTGAACAAGATGCCTAACCCCTATCTGCTCCATGTAAGTTGCTTTGGATAAAAGTGTCTGCTAATTGTATCTTGCAGATCATAGTTTACATTATTCAGAGGCTGTTCACATTTTAATGTTTTTTTTTTAATCAACATCTAGGTTTAGATTAGTCATATCAAAACATGTATTGTCTAATTTTTTACACCACAATAAGAACTGTGAGACAACCCACCAACCACCACCCCCTTTTATATTATTCCATCTGTGTAATTTCAGAGGCAATGTGTTGTTTGTCTTTTCCACAGGGAAACTGAATTTTGTTTCTGTTTCTATGCCATCCACACTGTGAATTGTCTTTGTTTTGTGTTGCAGGAAGAAGATAAAAGACAGCTTAGGGAAACGTCGGTGCACCCTCCGAGCTCTGAACGATATGTTCACACCTTCCGAGACCTCACTAATTTCTCTGGAACCATCAACGTCACGTATCGTTACCTTGCTGGAACCCCTGTGAATCGTAAAAGTATGTGCAGAATTATATTGGTAACAAGTTTATCTCCAGTTTTTCTGTGAGCTTGGGAACACGTCAGTAAACTCTGAGATTTAGAGTCAGAACACTATTTGGGACCTACAGCATAACAAACCTGCTCAACTGGCTTTGTTATGTTTTCTGAGCTTTAGGCAACAAAATTTTGTCTATATATAGTAGAAAAACCACCTCCGGTTCGAGTGCCACGTATATTCCTTAATAAACTGTCCACGTGTAATGGAAACATAATTGGATAAAAAGAGTGTCATTCCTAAATTCAGTATCACCATTGCTATATGTTATCTGAGGAATCAAGTAAAAAATTATTCGTTCATAATATAGGCTACAGTTCTTGAATAAAATTATCTGTACGCATTTCTATGGACACTATGACAATATAAACTACTGTATATCTACTTATTTGTTTGCAGAGTACCTAACCATTGGCCTGTCGTCAGTGAAAAGGAAAAGAGGGAACTACCTCCTGGAGACCATTAAA
>JAOEHI010000021.1:105806-123217 GCA_025447815.1 Percopsis transmontana
ATCCAAACGTTACTCTCTCTCTCTCTCTCTCTCTCTCCCTCTCTCTCTCTCTCTCTCTCACTCTCTCTCTCCCTCTCTCCCTCTCTCCCTCTCTCTCTCTCTCTCCCTCCTATGTTTCCTACAGCCCAGACACCCTGGGTAACTGGACACCTGCTCTGACTGACAGCCACTGGAGGAGAGCATATAGCTTCCCCCCTGGTTCTTCCTAATTGGATTTGTGAGGCAGCCTGCCTCAGGGCTCCAATAGTCTCACACTGACCACCACAGGCGGAATGGCTGCCCATACATATCATATCCTGTCTGCTCAGAGCTCAGTCTCTGCTGTTAGGAAGCTGGTATGTTTCTGGATGTGAGGAGTGCCGGTTGGTGGTTACAACCTCTAGCCATAATTCACATCTAATCAGCCATATTCATACAGCTGGTGGCTGAATTTGAGAACAGGAGAAATTAAGGACAGGGTAGCCTAGCGGTTATGGTACAGTAGCTGACTCCCTACCTGGGTTCCATCCCCAACATTCCTGGCCTTCTGCTTGATTAATTAATAGGGAAAATGACAAATGAATACACTGTTCCATTAAAAGAGCCATGTTAGCTCATTCCGCTATTCTAGTATATTAGGCTACTCGATTAAAATAATATAGATATAGAATAGAATAGAATATAGAGTATAGATGAGACCGTGAGAGGACAGCTCCTGAGCTGGTCCACATGCACCAGGCATGTTGACTGATTAAAAGAACAACAGATGACATGCTCAGGAATGTACGTGACCACTGACTCCTTCTGCTGCCTCCCGCCAAGCTGCGTGACCTAGCCCCGGTTCCTCACATCACAGCCTGTGTGTGTATGTGTGTGTGTTAGCATATGCGTGTGCATCCCCCCACACACACACACACACACACACACACACACACATCCCCGTCCTCCCCCGTCAGGTGGGGTGGACGGGGAGGGGGTTAATATTAATGACTGTGGTTAACCCGGGAGGGTCAAACCCATTGGAGCACTTGATGGATCTGCAAAAGCACACACACATACACACACACACACACACACACACACACACACACACACACATAGCTCACATATGTACCGGCAGGCTTGTGAAGAGGGGAGGCATAAGGAGAGCACAGGGGATGGAGGGGTGGTGGAGGACAACGGGTGGATGATTAGAGGGGCGGAGGGAGAGAGAGATTTCCCCAGGGACCAATAAATATTCATGGGCCTTTAAAGGTGCACTCTGCAGTTGCGTCTCAGCCCCCCGAGAACCCCCCAAATGTCCGCCTCGGCTCAATATCTCAATATCAATATGTGTGTGGAACACAACTGGGCTGTAAAGGGGACGGGTAGAGACCAGTGTGAGCCTAGGAACCCTGCAGGGGGAGGGGTAGAGAGGAATGCCAGCCACTCACCACTCAAGTGTGGGAGTTTCAAAGCAAAACAACAATGTTTTTGTAGACAGAAATCAAGGAGTGTCCCTTTATCATAGATGTGGATGTAAAAAACGTAAGATGAAACCAGCACTAAAACGCTGTTTTTAGGTTGTAAACAATGCAAATATTATTGATGAATCTGACTGCAAGGATAAGAATCCTTGTCTGTAGGTTTTCAACCCATAGAGGGCAGTGTAGCTCTTGTGGTTAAATCTAATTAGTTTCACCTCTCAAACATCATGTGAAAACAGTGACAACAACACACGTAAAGTAAAGCCACCAACTGGAAGTTCAGCTTGAATGTCAGTGTATGAATTTAAATTGCATTTAGGACACTGTATAGCCAACTACTTTACCATAGTTCATGCCGTTTAAAACCTTCTTAGATACCCTTAAAAGCAGGGAGCCTTGAATGGACATGAACTGTGGCGCTAGAGGCTATTGTCAAATAACAAATAGCCATGTGACCAAGGCACCTGAAAGAGATTTTTCTACTGTGCCTCATAGTCTGTAAAATTATAGACAATGATAATAATATTAAAAAAGAGACTAGATAGAGTGCTCATGCATCATTTATAATATTAACTATGAAAATAAATGTTAAAAAATAGTACGTAAAATAAAAATTTATTGTATATTTTATTATGTTAAAACACTCTAAATAACTTAACAGTGCTGTCAGTCTCTCCGGTAGATGTGTTTATAAATGGAAAACAGGGCAGGTTTTAGTTGAGGCTTAGTTTTAGTGAGGGTTTCCTGTTGTTTACATTTGAATTACAGAGCCAACCGTTACGCTAAACCTATAGAAAGGGAAGTGAAAAGTTTGGTGTGTGTGCGTGTGTGTATGCGTGTGTGTGTGTATGTGTGTGTGTTCCCCTGCGTGTGCGTGTTTGTGTTGGACCAAAAATTCTTACACACTCATAGTTGGCTCCAGATACGTTTCATTCCTTGGTGAAATAGTAAGTTGTTGGACCTCTGCGTGGAGTTGAACAGACTCCGAAGGTCTGTATATGAACAATAAACCATCAATGAGCAGGCAATCATGCATGTATAAAATTAGCTAAACATGAATCTACAACATCTTAGTGTCACCAAGAACTATAATTCTTTGGCTTTTCTGCAGATGCTTAACCTGAATAAAAGAAACAAATGTGGCATTAAAATATTAGATGTTAAAATATAGATTATCTTCAAACCCTCCAGCAACACGTTTTAAGTGCAAACATTCAGAACTGTGCAGATAAGCTATCTGAGAGCAAGTGCCTCGTCATATCGAAGCATCAGACACAAGTTCCATTCCTAATTGAATCAAGGCTATCGTTCCTATGAAGAGCTGTATCCTGAGATACTATCCACCCAAACGTGATCTCAGAAAGCAAAACAAAACATATGATGTCACCTCTGAAATGAACAGAGCTCTCATTTCCAATGTTCTGACATTGACAATGTGCTGTTCTACAAAGGTACGCAGCCAGTAACCAGACAGTCTTCTTTGTGTGTTCGAAGGTGAACGGTTCATCACAAAGGTTTAGGTTTAACATAAACTCAGCCAAGCATCAATTCAATGAATTAATATTATTTACTTCTGCATTAGTGTGATTTAATGCAATAGATAGTAGTTTTTCTTAGATTATCTACACATCTAATTTCATGACTCTAGATACGAGCAGCAATGTTTACCCTGCATAACCTTCGACAAACAAAGAAAAGCCTAGTTCATCGGGTGGGTTTGTTCCCAATCTACACTGAGATAGAAAACATTTAAATATAAATTTCTACATTCTGTATACATTTTTAATCTGTGAATATAGAATATATGCATTTTTAATCTTGTGATCACCAAAAAGTCGAACAATCGAATAAATCCGCATCTGAACAACAATGTATGTTCACAGCTAATAAATGTATAGCGTGCAATGAAACTCTGCCTCCTCATAATGTGCCACATAACACAGATACAAGGGATTACAGAGCTTTGCTGCAAAGCACACACACATTAGTATGGTAAATTTGGCGCGGGGATCCTTCCACCCTGTGTCAGACCATGTCCTCTTCAGACTTAATGGAGGATGGGTAGTGGCTAGTGCTGCTCTCCTTTAAGAATAAAGAGTTTAAGGGCATGACAGACCTTAGCAGAGATGGGCTGTCACTTTCAGGCTGGCCCAAGCACATAAGGCAACCATGTGTGTATAGTACTATCAGTACACTGTGAATTACCCCTGGAAAGTTTCTTTCAGAAAACAAATGGATCCGTTTCCTTTGCTATCACACTAAAGGAGGTTTTAGAACAAGTCCCATTCCATGTGAATGTCCAGATTGTCCAAACGCTTTAAGAACGATCTAAAGTATTTCAAGACGTACTGTATGTACAACCCACAGGTTGTACATGGACTGCATCAGTCCAACACCACAGTCTGTTAAGGTGGATGGCTAATGCTCACTGCCTAATATGGTAATGTGTAGCTTTTTGATTAAGCTGAGCACAGGCCATCACATGGCCCAGGAGATGTTGGCCGCGTGCTCCTTGGCCTTCATGCGCAGGACGGCGATGCTGGACGTGCGTCTCTCGAACTCGGGCTTGGTCTCGAAGGGGTGGTGGGCGCCGGGGGGCGCCGGCGTCAGCAGGGAGTCGGCGCCGAAGAAGTTGTTGAGGGAGACGTGGCCGAACTGGTTCTGCTGGCCAGGGAAGCCCACGTAGCCGTGGTCCGCGGCCACACCGCCGCCCCCGGCGACGCTGGTGATGCTGGCCGGGCGTGGGGAGTGGCCGTAGGGGGCGACGCAGGGCGGGGAGCCACGAGGGAGCATGCAGGAGGACACCACCGAGCCTCCGGGCGTGGCGCCGGCCCACAGGTTGTTGGGGATCTGCCGGAGAGGAGAGGGACATGGTTGGATCAGAGCCTGGTGTCACCTGGGCTCTAGCATGAGCTCTGGTTCTGACAGCAGATTAGGTGACCTTCTGAACACATCTTTACATACAGTAGGCAAATGAGGTACAGAACAGGCTCTGATTATGTGACCTCATGAAGGGTTTCTTCTGAACGCACGTCTTTAAATGAGTTATACTTCATGAATGAGTGTTTACATGTAGCCTGGTGATATAGACGTGGGTAAAAATACATCTAATAATAAATGTTATGTTTCCTATAAATATGAGAGATGAACACAGACTAGTCTTATAGCTTTAGAGTGTGTTTACATTTTACTTGGTTTGTTTTTCTATTTGGGTCAGGCCTTCCTTTGGTATTTTGTCTGATTCCAAATAAGCACATTCATGTTTTAATGTAGTCAGTGCGCAAGAATTTTCAAGTATATGGTCCAGTTTCTCAAATAAATGTCAATACACCCCATAAATTCACTCAGGACTAAGGTTGGATATGGTTTTGTCCATAAGAGGACAGATTTAGATTTCTTAATAAAACGTTTCTGTCATCAATGATGCATTCCCTTGTTTTTTATGTATTAATAATACAATAATAAAATAAAATAAAATGTGTGTAAAGAACTATTCAAATCATCAGACCATATACTCTTACTAAGTCAGTTACGCTGCCATCAGGCTTTAGATGCTAAATTAACAATTTAAAATGATTTCCCCTATGAATGAAGTCATAAATTGAAGTATTCCTTTGCTGAAAGCAATAAAACCCTATATATAACTGTATACTGTATATAGTAGAGTCCCAAGAATTGACATACAGCATAGACAATTTAATCTCTTTTGTCACTGTGTCAAGTCACAAAGGTTGTGCCAAAGCTTAATATGAAATTCTTACTAGTATTGCATTGCTCACATGCCAATACGTAAAGAAACTTTATGGGGATGGGGCATCAAATACTGAAGAACAGCAACTATTGCCAAAATGTACTCATTGTTATAGTTAGGCTACATATTCTATGCCAAGTTTGGTAGAGCTGACAGAAATGTATGTTGCAGGTTGAAGATGTGGTTTAAGAACTGCAGTCCCCTCAAGTAAGCCAAATCGACTATTTGTTCAGTTCCATTCCTGACAAATTTCGTCATACTTAAAGACATTTCCCTGTAGACACAATGTTGCCCAAACCTTTTCATCAACAAAACAAACCAAGTTCTTAAAATGTCTCAAAAGAATGCAAACTTTTGAGACTCAAACTGAGGCTGTAGTTCAAAGCAAGGAGTAAAGTTAACTTTTAACCTCCTTGGTCAAAGCAAGGAAAACGTGCATTAATAATCACGCCATTTCATCAGGTGCATGATTATTCCTATTAGCTCTGTGTAAATTATAATTAAATCTGGACTCATGAATCTAAAACATTATCTTTAGCATACTTTATGAGCCTGCCTATTTTCCTAGTTTTATTTAGAGACCACACCCTCCGCTCCAACATAGTGATGATTCCAAGAAAGAATAATTCAAATATATAGAAAAAAACACATTTTACTGGATGCCAGAGCTTCAATATACATTTGTGACATAAGGACAGGATAAAGTGTCCTCGCACCCCATCATCTGATCTCTGTCTGGACAGAGGAATAAATCGTCAACATGAAACATGAAACGGCCATTAATTTATCTGTGACAGCTTGCAGACGCTCTTTTCTCAGGACCAATTTTCGCCGATGACAGTTCATCGAACAAACTATGCTGGCATTTATTTACTTGCGTAGGCTACCTTTCAAAAATCGTTTGTTTGAAAATAAACTTGCCTGTGAGTAACTGTCGCTTCTGGGTAAAACCGATAAATCGTAGGTGGCAGCGAAGTGACTTTTGGCTTGTTGGATCTGCCCGAAGCGTTCTCTCTTTCTCCACTTCGCTCTCCTGTTCTGAAACCAGACCTAAATAAACACGACAGATGAGCAAATAAATAAACGAATTATAGCTTACAATAACAAATGAATAGGACATATGAATAAGAAAGTTTTTGATGATTGGGGCACATGAACAAGAAAGTTATTGCCTATTAGGCCTAGCCAATGCGATCTCTAGTCTACATATTGGTGCAGTCATGACAGATTTCCCCCGTGTTTTTATCTTAAAGTGACTATTGTGGGCTACGATTACTGACTGTGTGTGTGCTGTGTTCATGCACAATTAAATGTATTAAAATTAAATTATACAAAAAACGTGTGTTAACCGTAGACTATAGGCTACTATATGCCACTAAAGGCCTACCTGCACTCTGGCCTCCGTTAGGTCCGTCCTCATGGCCAGCTGTTCCCGCACGTAAACATCTGGATAGTGGGTTTTCTGGAAAACTTTCTCGAGCTCCTCCAGCTGCGCGCTCGTGAACGTTGTGCGGTGCCTCCGTTTCTTGCTGCTCGAGACGTTACTGTCGCACTTTTCGTCGCCGAGGTCGTCCAGATCCGCTTTGTCGCGCACCGCAGTGACCGGCGAGGCCCTCATGGTGCAGCACGTGTCCAGCGAACGGCCTAGGTCCGCGCGCAGAGTCTCCTCGTCCGTTTTAGGCACGCTGTAATTCCCTAAAATAAATATGTCATCAAATAAAGAGATGCAAACTATAAATATCATCAGGGTATTGATGGGCTGCTATCATAAACAAAAATAGGCCTATGAATTTTTTATTTTATTTTTTTGACGGAAATGGATTAGGCCTACAGTTTCTATAGTGGAAATATAGTGCCGTGTTTGAATTGGGTAATAATGGTCTTCTTCTCAATAACGGTTTATGGTTAAAAAATGAACTCCACTGTGAAAAAAAATCATCTTAACTTGGTCAAGTTATGTCTTGTGGTCATACCTCTGCTATGTTTAGCCGAATCATATCTATTAACGTTGAATGGTAATGTGGAGAATAAATATGAATTTTATTTCAGATGGAGAAAGTTAAGGGAACACCGTGACTTAACCAACCAACTAGGCCTACTACTCAATATGTGTACATTTTAAAAGAACCCAGTGTCAAATAATAAAAATAACTATTACAATATTGGGGGAAATACTGCACGTCCAATATGTCCTAAAACTACTCACAAATGAATTAAGGCGTCAAGAAAACCCGCTGGTTCCGCGGGCGAAGTGACCTTTACGCACCGTTCTGCTCTCCTGCGCAGGGCGATGAACGCTCCATCCGCGCGTGCTGCTCGCTGCCCTGTAGACCGAAAGCCTGGGCGCATTTGGGCGCAGTCTTGCTGTAGTACTGCACGTTGTCCAGACCCTCCATGACTTGGTCCATGTAGTATTCGCTGGCCTTAATCGCTTGGCTTTTCAGGGCGAATTTATCATCCACGAAGTCCATCATTTCCCCCGAATCCACTCGCTTTGTCGAGGCAAATGTCTTCATAAATAAAGTTGCTGTTGCGCGCCGATTAATAGAATGGAACCCCGTAATGCAATAAGTCGCCACTGTCTTTTATTCACCCTGTCTTGAAGGAACGCAGTCTTTATAATCCAATGGGTTCCTTGAAGAAGCCCCCCTACTTCTGAAAGCAGCACAACTCCTCCCCCGGGCCGGGTTCAAATCAAACTCGATTTTAAGCGATTCTAAACATGTAGAGGTAGGCATATACTCCAAGCTATAGAAAACTAAACTAGCTAAGAAATCACATGAACTTTAAACTTTAAATTAGGACATAATTTATGTTAATGCAAATGGTACATACACACACACACACCTGAAATTGATTTGGAATTAATTATATCATATCCAATAAACCACCATAATCATTTGACAGAATATTTAATTTAAAGGAAATTATATTTATTCATTTATATTAATAATTGGTCTGGTGAACTTTGTTGAAATTGCGAGTAGACCTAGGCTACAACTTGAAGAATCAAGTTGTAGCCTATTAATAGTAGCTAGTCTAGGGTAGGCCATTAATACAAATAAAGTAGACCAACTAATGTTCTCTTAGTGAATATAATGTAGACCTAAATTAGGCTACTGTAGACGTATTAACACAATATAGAGCGACTCAATTTATGATCTCATAAATTACAAAGATCGACTACCTTTAAGGAAAAATGAAAAAGTTAACGATGCAAATAAATTATTGAAAAACGACAAATTTACAAATCACAACAATAAAACATAACACATTTTGAAAAATAAAAAGCAAAAGTATGTAAATATCTGGATTACTTAGTCCCGTTATTTCACATTTCACACTATAGCGCACAATAAATTATAGGCTACTGGAAAAATAGGCCTATAATAGAATACATATTTTATTTAAAATTATTACCCCACCAACAATAAAGAATTTTAGGCTTTTTATAATTTTAAAATCTGCAGTTGGCCTAGGCAAAGTCACGCGAAGTCAACATTTTCATTTATCCTAAAACGCAAAAAGATGAATGTCCGCAACAACTGAATCAGACTATATATGTGTACACACAGACAGGCCTACTGACAATGCCTGCACGTCTGTAAGTTAAATTAATGTCTCCTTATGAGTTGCAACTTATGACAAATACAGGCATAGATGTAGTAGGCCTATAGGCCCTATTATGGAGTCTGCAATGATGATATGTACAAATTAAGACAGACTGCCGATGTGAGACTATAGCCTACTGTCTGAATAATTAAAGTAGATCTGTGGACAGACTGAAATGTTTGACAAAAACAAGACATTAAAAAATAAGCCTATATTGCATTTTTTAAATACCGTTACATCCATATATATTGAAGTGTGTGACGTTTACTATAAAACGGGCCCATTTAATCAATCAATGCCTTGCTGCACCTCGGTTCGCTGTCGGGTCAGCGGCAATACCAATGGGCCGCGCGGTGCCACACGAGCACAATAAAAATAAATAGGGTACCAGGGGGGAAGGGGGTCGTTCTTATTAGACTTCTAGGATGACCTGCAAACTGCGTCATGCTGAGGAGAAAATGTGTAAAGTTCACTTGCAGTTTGGTGGGCCTATGAAAGGAGAGCGATACAGCCTTACATTGAGCTTATGGTTTAGAGGCTTGCGTTATGAAGCACATCATTTAAAGGTTTAAGTGACATAAGCCATTATAGGCCCATACATTACAGCTCTGCTCCTTCCATGTCGCTTGGATATATATTGTATATATCTTAGGACGTTGGTAAAAAATATAATTTAATTAAATTTCTTATTATTCATTCTAGTAGCATACAAATTATTCAAAATAACTACATGGCACGAAATGCCATAAAGACCCATGTCAAATGCCCAAATGTTTCATAACCTCTGGCAAGACAAAAGACAAGTAGCCAGAGTTTACTTTTCCTCTCAAAACATTTATTTTCTGCGACTTTCAAAAGGCAACAGAAACTGTGAAATAAAATTAAAATGGAGCAGGGTTAGGCGTCTTTCTCTACAGTGCTTTACGGGTAGGCCGACTCCGGGGCTCGAACTCATGAGCGTCTGGATGGGAGTTGAACATCCAGACCACTATACTCCTTTCCCTGTCCACCCCATGATGAAATATGAATAGTAGTCACAATCAAACTTGCCAATAAATATCCACAATACAATGCATTAAGTTGCTGCGTGAACTTTCTCTGGGTTGATGCATCCAGTACATAAACTGTATTGCAATAATTTCCTTTACCTATATCTAATAGTTTATCTTCTGTAATGTATTTACTATTTTGTATTATATTTGTTTTTTGTTAGACGTGTTATCTTTACACCAAGTTGCTGCACTTCCATAAACCCTTAAAGAGATGAATAACTATAACTGCAGTTTTTACAATAACCGCCGTGCAATATAAAACAGCAAACTGAACCTGAACCTCAGTACACTCTATGCACATGCATCATAGCACACTGTAAACCCTGGTGAGTAAATAACACAGGATGCTGTGATGGATACATGTTGACCCTGTGATGACCACAGCGGCCCACGTAAAGTACCAGGCCTCTCCTAAGAGAGGAGGGGGGCGTCAAATCTTTAATTTCACCCCCCCGAAGGTGGATAGTGCTCTTGGGTGTCATATCACAACAGCTCCGTCTCGACAGGACCACCGCATCACTGGCATGAGCCTCTACCGAGACAAACCCCCTCCAGCAACCGCGACAGTCAAAACAAGACCCTCGAGACACACACACACACATAAGTGAAAGATGGGAGAAACATAAATAGACAGACACGCATTTCCTGCCAGGGAGCCACTTTGGAGCTCTTGACTGTTTGTTTTGACATTCATTAGCTTATCGTTTCCAGGCAGTGGAGCAGCTATAGGAACCTCAGAGCGCGGCGGGGGCGACGTCTGAAGACGGACACGCCGCTTCTCCCAACTCAAATACACACACAAGGCCATTACAATCACTGTTTGAATACAGAGAAAACATTTTAATTCCAACGCCAATGTTTGTGCTGCCCTCATAACCGCAGCAAGCGCTGAACAATAAAATGTGGCTTAAAATGCTTAACATTTGATTACCTGTGGCACAAGCCCCTTTACTAAGTTACAACATTATTAGTCTTGTTCTAAAAAAAAAAAGAAAAAAGGATCATACAAACTACAGCAAAAGACAGTTGAGTATTAGTTCAGCATAGTAGTTCATTCAGCAACAACAAGAAGTGGAATAAGAACCCTGGTTCTGATTTCCGGGCTATCGTTTGCATACAAAGCGTGTCATTAGCTAAGGGTTTGTGTTCCCTGCCATGTGTCTCAGCAGCGCTGGCTGTGGTCACGCTAAGACACCGATACACGAGCTAAATCACCATAGTAGAAACGCCTGCGGATATTTGGGCTAGCAGTTCTCCTATTGCTCCTAAATTCATTTTCAGCAGGGGAAGCGTGAGTTCAGAGTCACAAACACCTGTAGGGTGTTCCATTCTGGGGGGGGTTGAATAAAAGGAATAGCTGGGTTCTTCACTTGCACACTTTGTCTCTCTTCTTTTTCTTCCCCCCTCCCCAACCACCGCTCATCTGAACAGGGTTGTCCCTGAAGGAGACACGCTCTTTCTTAGAAGGGGGAGAAGAGACGCTCACAGGGGCAGGAACCTCTTTTTCTGCAGAGAGAGCACGGACAAAACAACCAGGTCAAACGCCTTCATGTGAAACGATCACACAGAGTAGGATAGATACCGGCCAAACTTAGAGGCAATTAATTATTGTTTAGTGTCAGCTAAATATGGCTTTGGGACTGTGACAATAAAGAACTGTACAGTATATATTTATGGTATATATGGTATATTATACTGTAAATATAGAACTAGTACTGTAGGAGTACTGTGTGCTTTAGAGGCCCTTGCACTTCATGAGTGTATCGGTCCAGACCTCAGCAGACACAGAGAACAAAGGCCAGGCATGATGCGTTCCACGTGTAGAACCCTCCACTGCCACTTCGCACAGGGAGCTGAACAGTGGGGGAGAGCTCAGGAGGAGGTTGGGGGTCCCGGGGACGCTTTCACAGATACTGACCCGACTCTAAATACCTGCACAGTGGGTCACCTTGTGTAGCGCGTCCCCCTCTGCACACAATGGAACTGGAGTTGTAGCTAATCGTACCTCGCTAGCTTTTGAACAACCTGGCATTAGCTACAGCCTTCTGCTTCAGTGCCTCAGGGCTGGATTTGTGTAATGCGGTTTAATGGAAGTCAAGCGGTACGGCCACGGGCATTGTGCTTATTTCCAAAAGCTATCGCAGTGGGGTTAAGCGACAGGATTTAGTTTTATATAGTTTATGTGAAATTATGTGTACGGAATTTGAAACAAACGAGAGTTCTCACTGCACATGTTGCTAATTCCAGGGCGCGTAGTGCGGGCGCGCCATTAAAGACACGGAAATAAGTACAGGGTCACACATTTGAACAAACCGCTGTGACCAAACAAATTGTTTTCAATCATTTTCTAAAATGGAAAGAGCAAGAAACGCAACTCAAGTGGTTTCCTCTGCACAAGCAAAGAAAATATTTTGTGGGCCCGAAAACATATTTTATGGCACGGGCCCAGAAAGCGGTGGGTATCACATTGCAATGTATGGAGTTTACAGTATACTCTTTTCTGCTCTGGCAAGCTAAGTGAACTTTTAGACTTTAAAACCTCACGTTGATGTATATGTGCTGCTTCAGGTAATCCTTTTTATGGATACAATTGTATCCATATTATTATTTTAAATAGCAAACCCCTCTACTGTATGAGTGCTTGAGTGCTTGATTCTTTTATATTGAGTTTAACCACGTAAAAAGAAGACCATTAAATGCAAGCTTTTTCAAGCTTAGGAAATATCTAATTGGCTCTTTGTGAATTGGCTCTTTGCCCCAGACAATTTGATAAATAATGTTTTTAAACCAGATTGGACTGAGGCTGTGTTTTACCCAGCATGCACCAGCCTACTGCTGCCAACGCTGCACCGCGTGGAGATCATTTAGAGACGATTAACACAATTAAATTAGGCCTGGTTAGAGAGGGACAGGGTTCTGCTTGACGCAGATTCCTGGGCTGGCATAACGTGCTCATCTGCCCGTCAGTAGCGTCTTTGTCACTCAGACCCCTGAGCTCCAGGCCCCCTGACAGAAGGGCCACTCATTCCTTATTGAAAGGACGATGTTTTTTTCTGCTGGGTTCCTGTCAAGGAAGAAATCTACGTCCCTCTGTCCCCTGCCCGACCTTGTCGCTCCCCGCCCATCCTCGGGGTCAAACAACCCTGGTATTGGTCAAACACTGTTCCATATAACCCAATGTGCATGGGTGTCAGGGTGCATGTAGACAATGTAATATTGTATTGCCTGTGTTGCCGGTATCTAAAATATTTTAAGCTTTTGTGGATTTATTTTATGTCTGTTTACATTCGCATTTATACATACACACACACATACTGCACTGCTAGTTACACAAGTTTACAATCCCTGTCTTCTTTTATTTAAAGTAATTCATAATAAATTAATTTCTAATTTTATTTTAAATAGTATTTAGGGAGGGGGGTATAAATATAGTGTACGAGATAATAATCTATTTTTGTGTGTATTTATTAATATTTTAGCATCTAAAACTATTAGTAAACTCTATCAGACAGGACTACGCACTGTAAACTATTTATCGATATTTCTCTACTACTTCTACTTCTCTACTACTCTACTACTATTTCATGTTGCGGCACTAACTAAGACAAATATGAAGGCATAAAAATACAGGATAAAAAAACAAAACAAATTAAATACAAAAAAAAACAACTATTTTGAAAACTGTTTGATAGGTTAAAAATGAAAGTAAGTAACAATATAAGCAGTGTGTGCAACCAGCAAACATGTTGTTGTGGCAGGGCAATAGTAATGTTTACACTGAAGACTCACTTGCGTGACCCCAGGAATTCCTCCGCTCTTCTCGAGGCTGGGCGACTGAACCGTTGGCCCGGCATCCAGGGTCTGGGTCTTCTTTGTACCCATTACCAGCCTATGCACACACACACACACACACACACACATACACACACACACACACGCACACAGAAACATGCAGAAATGAGACCCATGTCTCATTTGTCCCAACATGACAACTTCTCATGCAAGCAGCCCAACAGCGAATAGGAGGAAAGAGAGAGCCTTTTCTTAATCATAAATGAAAGTGCGCTCGAACGACTGCGGTCTCTGCCTTCAAAGGCCTGGTGAGCATCAACATCGTGCTTGGGACCGGTTCAAACCGCACTGAAGCGATGCTGCCTTTTCTACAAGTGAAATTAAGAAATTGCAGTCAGTTGACACGATTAAACATGTCACTACATTGGAGCCTTTGCCCCCCCCACCCTCCTTTCTCCAGAACAACGCTGGTGTTGGGACAAGCTCCTGGAGGGGGACACAACTTGCTCACGACAGCAGAATGTTAACTACACATTCTTTTACGTACTCTGAGCTGATAATGAACCACGGAATGGAAAATCAAATGAGTTTCAGGAAGCCGCACAGAGGGGGGAGGTTGAAATAAGCGTGTACACACTCACCACCAGTTGTACTCGACCTCCGTTGAGAACGTCTGGGTCGATATTTGGTAGGAAATGTTCACTCCTTGGGAGGGAAGAGAGAGAGGTTCCCAAAGTTAGGCGAACTATTAGCGGTCGACGCGCTTCCATTCAACTTAGCGGTTTCCTCTCTGCAATTCAGCACTATTACCCGTGACAGATGACAACGTAAACACGGGCGTCATATATGGAAGTCTTAATGTCAGTTTGTTAAGAGGGATGGGGGTTTGAGACATGATGGTGGGGGCTACATGCACACACAGCTCGTGAAAAATTTTGAAATTTTTTTTCTACTGCAGTTTGAGCCCTTGCCTTTCACTCAGAAAAGAATCTGAATTGAATAAATGATTTGACTTTAGCATTTTTTCGGTTAAGAATGTTTGAGACATTTGGAATTGTTCTTGTGAAAACAGAAAAAGTTGATGATGTGTAAAAACAAATAGGTTAACATTAGTCAGGACTGTTTTCAGAAAAGGAAGCATGAGTTATAAAAACATCTAATGGTGATTAAATTGTTAAATCAAAATAAAATTCCCCTCGGGGCATGGTAAAGTGTCTTATGTTTAAAACCATTAACCACAGTTCATCCTGTATACAATATACAATAATAAATAATAGAGTTGTTCTTCTTGCTCTCAGCAGTGCATTATGGACCCGGTATCTCCCTCACAGCCTCACCTTAAAGAGTGGACATCTGAATGGACAGCCTGGCTGCGCAGCCATTGAGAGGTGCGTTCCTTTTTCACCCTCTCCTCCGCTTTCTCCGTCTGCGGAAGCCCCCGGAAGGCCTCCCCACCTGCGCCTGACAGAAAACATCAAATAAACGTCACAGACGTTTTTCCATCTCTTCCCGCCGGTCTAAAACATCTCTGCCTGATATCGGCGGCACAATAAGAGGCAGTGTTGTTGGGCTCCATTACTGGGGAGAAGAAGGCTGGGTTAACAGATGTTCAAACACTCACAAAGCTCAACAAATAAACAGCTACTGGGCCTGATCTGTGGCAACACTTGACGGCTTTTATTACAATTACAGGCTGGCCGGGGTTCCTAGAGCTGTGAGAGACCAGTGGCCAGAGCACGAGTGTTGATGTTAGGGCTTTAGGTAGTGTGTTTGTTTGGAGGACTCTGGGGCATTTTGATAATAGACTTAAAGTTGCCGATTGATGCTTACGGCTAGGTTGTCCTTTATTCTTTATGACAGCGAGGGCCTCTTGGTTCTTTGTAAAATGTGTTGGATTTAAGCAGCTTTCCAAAAGGATGTTAAGACACAGGGAAAGGAGGGGGCGCTATCTGAAGGGTGATTTACAAGCAATGCTGAAATCCCATAATAAGGCCGTAATTCAAAGTAAACATTTGCGTCACGCCGACAGTAATGCGACCACATGGGTGTGAATTGATGATGAATTTTGACAGCCCAGCGCTGGAACTAATGATGCATTAATTCAGGTCATGTTCATGCCTTGGCTGAGTTGTAAAAGAAGAGAAGAGCTTCACGGTTTTCACAGCGTTAATTGAGACGTCCACTCTAAAAATGTCAAGTGATGGATGCCTCCCGCGGGCAGCAGAAGGCCCGGACGCGGCTACTCGCTTCCTACAGCTGGAAACACAGAGACACTGGACACAATCATATACATCTGTACATTTTTCCGTACATAATCTGTATCTTTGTCTCACATTCTCACACTGGCTACACACTTGGCGAACTCGAAAGTCAAATTCCTTGTAGGTGTAAACCGTCCTGGTAATAAAACCCATTTAACAACCAGCTCACTCTCTTTATATACTGTATTATACTGTATTACTGTATCATTATAGGCTGTATTTAGCCCATGATAATTTACCACAGTGCAGTGAACTGAGTGAGTTTAGGAGCAGAAGTGCTGAAGGGTCAAACCTCGACCAGATCAACAACATAACAGAGAGAATCCCCTCTTTCTTTCACCCTCTGATCCTTCAACTCAACTCACCCCCCCCCCCCCAGTCCAACAGGGAGAGCCCGCAGGAGTTACGCCTATTAAAGAGGGGCGCTTAAGTGCATTATAGCAGGCTCCAGGTCCCTATCAAGGAGTGAAGGAGGGCGGACGGAAGTGGTGGTGGTGGGGAGGAAGGAGGGCAGAGACCGGGGCGGGGGGTATATGTTAAAGTAGGGACACGATGTTGGCACTTTAGAGCCTGTCAGAGACCCCTTCTCCTCCTCTTCTTCTTCTTTTACATCACAACCAGGTAACAGTCCAATACTGAGTGCAGCCTATCCATTACTCGCCCTCACGGCCTGGAACTCTGGAAAATAAGGGTTGTACTGTAGCTGTAACACTTTTCTGATACAATGGAGCTGGATAGGGGATCCAAACTGTGGGAGTGGATAGTCTAGTGGTCTGGGTGTTCAACCCTCCACACACATCTATCTATGAAATCACACATATCAGAAAATAGGTTACAGCCACATTCAGCGTAAAGCTATGGGAGTACAACTGTTTTTTCTTCCAGCATTCCAGGCTCTGAGGGGTGAGTAATTTAGACGCTCGTTGTAATTTTTTGGGTGAAGTATTCCTTTAACTCAGGACTTAAAAAAATGTTGATAGTATTGCAGAGAACACTGTGTGTGTATGTAATCCTATTAGAACAGGGAGAAATTAACTGGCCACACTGGAGTAACACAACCTACAAGGTCTCGAGAGTCGATGTGGTCCGATTGTACAAAGCGATAGAGATTTGGACTCTCCTTTCTCTCTCTCTCTCTCTGCGCCGTGGCCCCCTGCCCTGCCCCGAGGTGGAGAGATGACCTGGCATTGTGGCCGCCACAGCAGACATGAAAGGGAGTGGAGAGGCAGGGCGGAGGTCAGAAGCCCCACCAGGGTCAAGGCCTCTCGCGGTCATCCAGCAGTCAATGTGCACACGGAGAGGCAATACAAATACTGTTCACCCTCGCACGGAGAGCAGGGTTCTGTCTTCCCCTCAAGCATTAGTTAAGTGCCATCCTATCCTAGTGTCTTAGCTAATCTTCCCTTGTCTTCTCTTCTCTTATCTTATCAGAAGTGTGAAATACTAATATATCAGCAGTGAGAAATGGTTAAATATATATTCAGTATATATATATATA